>WEIU01016841.1:77492-94321 GCA_013389925.1 Aegithalos caudatus | reverse complement strand
ACTTAACTCTTGCTTAAGCTTTCAAGAAAAATGCTTAATCTGAACAGTTTTTTTTAAACAGCTTTGCTTTCTCAATGAACTGAAATCTGTGCCTTAAGGTGATAAGTACAAAGAGGAATAATTTACAGCCCATGCATGATAGCTTCCCACCCTTTCAATTATGTTGGACTGATTACTACAAGCAAGTACCTGGAAAGTCTGAAAGAGTAAGGATTAATGACTACCTGAGTAGCATAAAGCAGCAAAAGCAGAGATGGTAGTCTAGCTGTATACTTTTCTTCATACCAACCAATTCATTCAATATGTTTGCTGACTTTCATTAAACCAAACATTCCTATTCAATTCCTTCAATTAAAACAAAACAAAACAAATCCCAGGAAACAGAAATACTCCTTCCGGAAACACCTACAAAAACATTTTGTAAAAACACTCAAAAATGCATACACAAAATAAAAATTAAATTGTTCTTTTGGTCTAATATTTATTATTTTCCATTCTGTTACATTCACATATTTCAGTATATGTAGCATTCTATGTAGATAGTGCTACATCTGAAATAAAGGTTACAAACTAAATCAGTGAGATCCCATAAAGATATAAATCTATGGCAAGTCAGAAAACTCACTTCCATGAAGTCTTAGATCTTTGCTTAACATAAGATTTGAGAAGACTCACTTGGTGCTCCAAGAAGTGATATTAACTATATGCATATAAGATGATAAAATTTTCAGAGCAGATCTGGAAGTCACACTCAAATGTGCATTTCACATACTTTTGGGAACTCAGTAGAGCATCTTTTCTGCTTTTCTCTTCAATCTATAATGCCTTTCCAAAGGAAAAAAAAATAAAACTAATTTCTAACCAAAGTTATTGTCTTTTTAAATTCATATTTTTCTTGACATTTTGATTCTGGGTTTCTTTTTTTTTTTTTTTTTTTTTTTTTATTTTTGTTTTTTGTGTTTTTTTTTTTTTTTTTTTTTTTTTTTTTAGTTATCAAAGATGGATACAAGTGGTTTGTGTTTTCCAAGTTTATCTGTTGTTAGAAATTAGTCATCATGTGAAGATATAATCTATGGTTAGATCATAACTACCTCCAATTTTACTACCTTGTCAAATGATTTTATATCCCAGGTTAAAAATAGGCACCTGAACTATGTTAATTCACAAACAGAAGATGCTATTGTCTTGCAAGTGTTGTCAGTAATTAAGAAAATAAAACAACCCACGCTTGAATCCACCAGGGTACCTGCAAACTTCCTCCTCATCTCTTCATGTGCAATGCCTTTTGTTTATTTTTTCAGGGTAGTATTTACTTCAGTGTGACCTAATAAAGAATACATTTCTCAATAAAGGGTATTTATTTATATAGGTATTCATTTATTTAAAATAAATAACAGCTGGCATCAAACCTGGCGTGAAGCAGATTCATTTTGGGTAATGTTAGCAGATTAAAAGCTAAATTTCTATATTTTAAGCAAATTCTTTCCTCTCATGGTGAGAGTCACATATCCAGGCTGCACAATTCTAGCTCAAGCTGCAGTAGACAGAACTGTGTTTAATACTGCAAGGCTGCAGTGCCACTGCCAGTCCCCCTGTTTGGGTGGTNCATTAAACCAGCAGATATAACCATTTCTGCACCATATGCTCTACTTGCCCAGTTCCTCTTACACTATTTAACTAATTAACCTACTTAGAACAAAGCAAGTGGAATTGCTTTTAGTTTGTTTTTACTTGAAATTTGATAATCTTTATCAAAAAAAAGAACATATTTGCCTGAAAGGAAAATTTATATGGACATCCACTTTTAAGTACCTTTAACTACCTCTAAAGTATCACCAAAAAGAAATAACTGTAATAATACTTTCCTTGCAGTGCTTTTGATCACAGGCCTAATTCTTCCCCACTTACAGCTGGGTATAGAAGCAATGAAACCAAAAGGTTTCAAAACCAAAGGATCTGCAAAAGCTCTCCTTTAAGCAGTACAAACTGGAAATCTAACAGTAGGATGAAATCAGACCACCTAATACAATGCAATCACAAACCCAAGACAAAAGCAATAAATTCTGGTGAAAATCAGGAAATCTTAACTGAATAATTGGTGATAAAAATTCAATAATTTTTTTTTTTTTTAATTCTCTGAGAAAGGCAGAGTGGGAAATTATGGGTACAAAGTTAGGAGGTAGGACATTCTTCACTTTATAGTTCCACTATATTAGTCCTCCATGCATTACTTCTATACTCTAAGTTAATCTTTCAAAGAATATTCTGAAGAAGGGTAATACAATGCTGGTAAGTTTTATGAGCACCACCCTACAATGGAGTGATCCTTTCCTTGATTTTTTAATTTAATCAAAAGCTTGCTTTCTTAGGAAAAGGTGATTGAACAAAGCATAGGATATGCTTTGAGATGTCTTTGCTGTCTTTCCCACATTAAACTATTAACAGAGATCAGCATACACAAAGAAAATTTTGTTAGTCCATTGTTTTTAGTTTTTGGTTTTAATTTAGTTCTTGTTAGTTGTTTTGCCTTACTGTACCTAAATACCAGAGTTTTGATTGCTTTTGTCAGTTTTGCAATCAATCTGATCGCTATTTTGCTACTTCAAGTTTCTACATAGTTTTACTTGACAAACACTAAAAAAAAAAAAAATACAATCCTCATTAAAGACAAGGCAGGATCATTTAAATGTTCTTCCAACATTGTGGTTTTAATTTGTTCTTTGAATACCCTGCTGTGCTTCCTGTGGAGTTCTTCAGTGAAGAAGTGCCCCCCTTCAGTCACTTTGCCATTCACTCAAAGCATGGATTATTTCCAGGATCTGTGTTGGGTGATGGTTAACACAGGTTGAATACATTAATTTGTTCAACAAGAATTGACAAGAATCAAACATCATCCAGACTGACTGACATAAGCTAAGTCTTCAGTAGAAGTTATGAGATTTCATACTGTACCCACAGTATATTACCTGTACATTACCTGTACACAGGTAATTACATTACCTGAATGACTACCCAAATCTTAGGAAAGTTGAAATTTCATTATTTTTAGAAGTTTCTGTTTAACTAAACATATTTAAACATATCTCTGTATTCTTAAGGCTGCCTTAAAAGTAGAAAAAAAAAATATTTTTTTCCCTCTGAAGCCAAGGGCTACCTTCCTTCTCATACCTACTTCTCCTGAAAATTCACTTTCATCATCAGTGCTTCCAATATATTTCATAATTTTCAGTTGTCAAAATCACAATGGAAAGCATAATCCTGCATTTCAATAATGAGGGAATGGCACAAAGCAGTTCAACAAGCAAGTTTTCATTGATCAATATTAGCAATAAAAACAAACAAATGAAAACCAAAACAACAACAACAACAACAACAACAAAAAAAAAAAACCCAACCAAAAGCACATCAACTAGAAATTTCTGCCTTGTATCTTGTATTGTCATGTTTGCTGCTGTACAGGAAGCAGAGAAGTCTTCTCTGAAAATAAAGGCCCACCAGCAGTCATGAATTATTTGAGATCAAAAGAAGGCAGAAAAAAAATTCCACTCACAGTGAAGAAGAGGGAAACCTGGGGATAGATATGTATTAAAAAACCCCCATATTTTAAAAGCACCAAGACTGAAGTTCTAAGAACAATAGCCAAGGAGTCCTACCCTGGAAGTAAAATAAGAAAATAATGCACTGTGGAAATTCTCCAAGGAATAAAATCTGCAAATGTAACAGGACAAGCCTCAACCACTGAAGCAGCCATTCCTGAAATTGCTTTGCACAAATCTGTGATGTGCAGGTACTTTTAAACAGCAACTGTACAAATACTAGACTGACAGATGCCACAGAATAGCACTGGAGCTTAGGGAAAACTTGGGAAGGCTGAAGGACATCTTGTAGGGAGTGCAAGCTGTATTACAATGGAATTAGGTGTCTTTTCTTTCTTCCTGAAAAAAAAAAGAGGCAAGCATTATTTATATTTTAGGAGTAAATACAGGGTCACAGTCTTAGATCCCACTGGGAAAAACTTTCTGAAAACATTCAGCTTTTCATTCTGCTGATTTTCTGCTGGGGCACATCATTCCTGTGCCTGCAGAATGAGAGTCTAAAGACTCTTCTCAGTCCTGCCAGTTCTGTCTTTATCTGATGGTGATCTATATTGGCCCCCACATGGGGAATCAACTCCTGTGGTCAATAAACCCTGGTAAGAAAGTTCCTCAGCATAATATTAAAAGGTGCTTGAACATCCTGGTTTTCTCATCCATGCTCCCTTCCAGTCACTTTGCTATTCATTCAAAGTGAATAGTATTTTTGCTTTATCTTTTACATCTGTTACTTATTATTATTTGCAACAGCATATGATAAAAAGGCAGAAAAAAATCCTTTTTTAGGATTCCTCATTTCCTTTGCTACATTTTTAGGATGGTGGCTGTTAAACTTTATACCTCAATTTTGTTTTTCTGTTTCACAGACTTGACACTAGACTGCAGTAAGATCTAAGAATCCCAAGCATTCATGTTGACCTGCTCCTCATTCAGTGTGAGATTGCCTTTCTTGAGCAGACAGACAAACTATATATAATGCTTTTTATGACTGAAACCCTATTTCCTCATTGACCCTCTGACAAAATCCTTATCAAAATATGTTATGAAGACAAATACTAAAACCAAGAATAATATAATAAGCTTTTCTGGTGAGAGATTGCTTCAACCATGGAATCTGAGAAGAAACTGAGTATACATCGATTTGACCTAAAAAGCAAGGGGAGAAACAGAGTAAATCTAAGTGAAAATTAAAACTAAATGAAAATCAATCAGTCTAGCCTAAAAAAAAACCCAAATCATATGGGTAAAGCCACATTTAATTCTATTAATATACATATTTATTTAATGTATCACACTTACATAGAATGAAACCACAGAATCAAAGGAATGGATCAGACAGTAGGTCATCTTGTCCAATCTCCCTGCTTAAGCCAGGCCATTGCAGAACACATGGCACAGGATTGTGTCCAGATGGTTCTGGAATATCCCCAGTGAGGGAGACTCCCCACCCTCTCTGGTCAGTCTGTTCCAGGGCTCAGTCACCCACACAGTAAAGAAGTTCTTCCTCATGTTCAGGTGGAATTTCCTGTGCATCAGTGTCTGCCCATTGCCTCCTGTTCTACTGTGTGGCAGTGCTGATAAGAGCCTGGTCCATCCTCTTGGTACCATCCCTTCATATACTGATATGGACTGATAAGATCCCCTCTCAGTCCTCTCCAGGCTGAAAAGGCCCAGTTCTATCAATAATGGAACCTCACTTAGAGCATCTCATAAGATCCAGTCCCCTCATCACCTTTGGAGCCTTCACTGAACTTGCTCCAGGAGCTCCATGTCTCCCTTGTCCTGAGGAGTCCAGAACTGGACACAGCACTCCTGGGAAAGCCTCACCAGAGAGCACTCCTGGCGAGGGCTGAGTACAGGGGCAGGATCACCTTCCATGACCTGCTGGCAATGCCCTTCCTAATGTCCCCCAGGATCCCATTGGCCTTCCTGGCCACCAGGACACCCTGGGCTCAGGGACAGCTTGTTATCCACCAGGACCCCAGTTCCTTCTCCTCAGAGCTGCTCCCAGCAGGTCAGCCCAAGGCTGTGCTGGTGCCTGGGGTTGTTCCTCCCCAGGAGCAGGACCCTGCATTTGCCTTTGCTGAATTTCAGATGGTTCTTCCTTGTCCATCTCTCCAACCTGCCCAGGTCCTTCTGAAGGGCTGCACAGCCCTCCCAGAGTTGGGCACATTCCACATGTTTCAAGGATGCCTACACCACTGTCTCCCTAGTCTGTCCTTCCCAAGCAGCATGTAGACCTTCATAACATTCCAGTTATGTGAGCTGTCCCCATGTCCCCTTCAACACAGTAAGATCAAAGCTCTGCAACTGCACACAGACAAAGACCTCAAACTGCTCCTGCTTGTTCTCCAATAGCTCTCCACTGGTGAAGTTTAACCATGGCCAGCAGCCACACCTCACACAGCTGCTCACTCACTCACTCACCTCCTCACTGGCAGGGCTGGGAAGAGAATTGGAAGAGTAAAAGCTGGAGAACTCATGTGTTGAGATAAGGACAGTTTAATGAGGAGAGAAAAGGCCACAACACAAGCAAAACAAAGCAAGGAGTTAATTCGCTTCTTCCATGGGCAGGCAGGTGTTCAGACATCTCAAAGAGAGCAGGGCTCCTTCCCATGTAATAGTTACTGGGGAAGAAAAATACCATCAACTCCAACTGTTCTCTCCACTCCTACTTCTTCCCCCCACTTTTTACACTGAGCAAGATGCCATGTGGTCTGTTGGGGTCAGCTGTCCTGGCATGTCTCCTCCCAGCTCAGTAACAAATAATAAGAAACAACTAACTCTGCATAGAAGAAAAGCACAAATTCATTCAAAAAATAACTACTTTTGCTTGGTGGGTGTATTGTGTGACAAGTTTTTCCAAGCAGTATAGCTAGAGGGTTGACTTCTGTGAGAAGCTTCCAGCAGCTTCTCCCATGTCCAAGAGAGCCAGTGCCAGCTGGGTGAAAGATGGATCCGCTGCTGGCCAAACTGAGCCCATCAGTGATGGTGTTAGCACCTCTGGGATAACATATTTAAGAAGGAAGGAAAAAGAAAACTGCAGCTGGAGAACAGTGGAGTTAGAACCTGTGAGGGGAACAGCTCTGCAATCACCAAGGTCAGAGGAGAAGGAGGGACAGGAGGTGCTCCAGGAGTTGGAGCTGAGATTCCCCCTTCCCACAGGGAAGGAGCTGTATCCCTGCAGCCCAAGGAGGAGCAGAGATCCATCTGCAGTCCATTGAGGAGCCCATGCTGGAGCAGGTGGGTGCCACCTGGTGTGATCAGATCTGGGATCACATAGAGAGAACCTAAGCTGGAGGAGTCTCCTGGCAGGACCTCTGGCCCCTGGTAAAAGGAGCCCATGCTGTAGCAGATTTACAGCAGGATTTGTGACCCCCTGGGATAGTGGTGCTGGAGCAGCTTGTGAAAGACTGCAGCCTGGGAGAAGGACTTATGTTAAAGAAGTTCATGGAGAACTGTGTCCCATGGGAGGAACCCCACACTGAAGCACAGGAAGAGTGTGACGAGCGCTCCCCTTGAGAAGGAAGGGGTGGCAGAGAAAACACTGACTGAAACTCCCCGTCTCCATCCCCCTGCAAGGAGGAAAGATGAAAATAAAACTGGGAATGATGTTGGGTCTGTGTAGAAGGCTGGGGTGAAAGGTTATGGGTTACTACTATGTAATTTCTTATTTTTGTAATCTGATTTTATTGGCAATAGAGTAAGATTGTCAAGTCAAGTCTGTTTGTTTGTGACAGTAGTTGGTCAGTGATGTCTCCCTATCCTTATCTCAACACATTAGATTTTCATCACATGTTCCCTCCCCCATCCAGCTGAGGAGGGACAGCAGCTTGGTGGGCACCTGGAATTCATACAGGGCCAATCCACCAGAGTGGCATAGCTTGGTTTGTTATCCCACTAGTGCTAGGAAGCAATGAAGGAAATGAACAAACAAAGCATTCTCTGATCAATATTTTAATGAAAAGGTACATTATTACCGTAACTCATAAATCTGGCCATACCAAAATGGAAATTTAAGATGGAGAATGTATTCTTTGAATTAAATTAAAATTTACATAGTTTAAATTTGAGTCACTTCCTTAAATCTGCTCACATGGCCTAAGGATTCAGGTGAATAGCAGGCAGAACATATTCCACCATGACAGCTGGGTCACTTTAGGAGGAATGCTCTCCACTGGCTGAAGGGAATATTTCCCCTCTGTGTTGCCAAACTGACTGTCACATCCAGCTTCAAGAACCTCACCATCACCATGGTCTGGAGAAGATCACTGGAATGATTAGAGGCCTGGGATGCTTGATGCACAAGGAGAGTAAGTTTTTTTTTGCCTAACCTTCAGAGGAGAATTCTTAAGGAGAAATCCATTCACCACCTCCCATCATCCAATGAGGGATTAAAAACCCAATGAGGATGGGTTCTTTTCAGGGCCAAAGGACAAAAAGAAACGAGGCAACTTTTGCAAGTTGCAGCAAGTGAAATTCCAGACAGTTCTAAGGAAGAAATTCTTCATGTTTAGTCTCCAGCCATGTACATGGCTACACAGAGGAGCACTGGGATTCCCAGTATTGGGGGCATTCAAAATTTTACTGGACAAGACTCTGAAATATTTAAATCCAGATCTGAGACTAGATAACCTCCAAATTGCTTCTTCACCCAAATTACTCTGTCATTCTGACACCTTAAAAAGAAAAAAAAAGGTCCATTTTCTCACATTAAATGAAGAGCTTTATTTTTATAAATTGAAATTAAGCATCAAGTGCTGAATATGTCAGTATACAAATATATCTTTCACAGAACAACAAAAAAGGTTTAGAATCCAGTCTAGTAAACTAGAGAGAGACAGACAAAAGGACACCTCAGCGGTGCCTAGAAAATGGATGACCACTTAGGTCCCTAAAGAGATAGTTAAAATTGGTTAAGCAACCAAAGCCCCTATGAGAAAAGAAAACAGTCTTCTGTTTTCATACAAATTTCATTTAGAGAAGCACTGGGCAAAGATGAGAGAGCTGAACATATCTGAAATATGTATTATATTTTTGTCACATCCCTGTCACATGCTATAAGGATGCCAACATTTTTATGATTTTGCTCTAGTTCAAAATGTTTGATCTCTAGTAATTTTGAAATGCAAAAAAAAATGCCACTATTCCTGCTATTTTTGTTGTTTTGAAAAGTAAAATTAGACTATAGATAGAATTTATGTTTCTTGCTGCAAATTAATTAGGATATGTAGGAAATATGTAACAAGTGCTATAGATTATTAATGTTCAAAGGTGCAAGAATTTCTTTTAAGATGAGCTCCTTAGATAAATTACACAGAGTATTTAATAATTTTCTCTTTTCTACTTTGAAATAGTGGCAATTTAAACACAGAAAAATTAGATCACTTGCCAAACTTGACATGGGCAGGCATAAAAATATGTTATTAAATTTGTGTTTGGTAATTTCAACACATTGGTCTTTGAACTGTGTTTTTCCATAAACATAAAAGCTGTATGTGTCAGGAACAGACCATTACAGGTAATAAGGCCACAAAAAAGTTGATAAGGAGTATACTCGTGTGTAAGAAGTAACAATGACTTTCAGATCCTGTGACATGGAAATTCATCAACATGGGAACTCAGCTATGACCAAGAATGACAGAAAAAACATCCATAGAAGTCTGTAAGAAAAGCAGCCAGATAACATGCAGACAAAAGATACCTAGGCAAAATGTATTTTTAGTGTTCTCAAAATACATCTAAATATTTATAAATTGTATAAATAGCAAAAAAGTCCTATGAGTTTAAAGAGAAAGTGAATTTAAAAGGTTTACATATTATTTTTCCTTCTGAGGTAATTAAAAATTTTGAAGTCTCTTCAAATATCTTGACATCTCTCACAAAAGAAAGAGGTTAAGAAACAGATTATTGTACATTGAAAGTAGCCTGCAATCCTACATTGTTTTAATTTTTGTGCAAGAACAACCAAGGCTCCTAGACTTCTTTTTGTAAAGTTATTTAGTTTTATGTCCACCTTAGATTTCCTCTGTTATTCTTAAAGAACAGAATATATTCTACATTATTTGGCTGAAAAAAGTCTGTCCTGTGTATATTCCAAATCATGTACACAATCTTTTCTAGTTCATCCTCTTTCTTTAGAGTTTTCCTGTACTGTTTTCTGCACCATGTCTCATGCAGTGTTTTTACTGGAGGGCTGTGATCACAAAAATGTACTGCTCCTATTCAGATATACCCAAGCTATTAAAGATTATGGAACCTGATACTCAAATAAAGTGCTAGCTCTGCTGCACTAAAAGAAGTGATTCTGCACACTCATAAAATCTTACTTCTCCCTATAGGGAAATGCAACAGTTTGAGGTGGAAATTGCTTTTTATCAATGAAGGTTGACTCATTTTCTACCAGGTCTTAACTAGGTAAGAAAGGAAATCATGACTGCTCAATGCTCCCTAAACACAAATGGTGCTGCTAAAAACCCAACTGCATTTTATTTAAGGCTGCACTGACTTAAAATTATACAATTGTTTACCTCATTTCATTCCACACTGGGAAAAACAGATTTTGTAACACTTATCATAAACTCATGTTTTAGCCAGATTCAAACTGCATTGTGAGCTGACTACACATCTTCACTTTTTTTATCCTGAATCACACCATTATTGCAGATTGCATAGTGCCTATGTGCCTTAGCACACACAGTATTCTAGCAGGTGTAAGAAAATTTCACATAAATGAATCAAAGTGGCTGCAGGTGTATGGCTTCCATTAAATCACAAATATAATGCTTTAGCAGCTTATATTTTACACCACTGTTTGGTTCACTGAACTCTATAAGCCTTTATTTTGTGGACTTGATAACATAGGTGAGAAGAAACCATGAAAAGAGACTAATATGACAGATGAAAAGTCTGTACTGAAAACGCAGCAGTCCCAAGTTTTTCAGATTCAGTAACTTCAGGTTCTAGCAAAATGGGATTTATCTGTATCTCAGAGTACATTATGCAATCTGAGCACTACCTCAGTGTGGCTTTCTTCCCTTGGGTAGAATATGTAGAGATGGATGGCACAACTGAATAAACACAGTGCTCTGCCATTAAAAGCACAAAATAAAGGCAGCAAAATGAAGATAGAAGAGCTGGTAAACTTTTTTTTTTTTTCAATTCCAGTAAGCTTTCTGCAGCTTATTTTGAAAATAACCTATTTGATAATTTGAAAAAATGCTCTGTTCCCTATGTTTGAATTTGCACAGCAAAAGGATGTGGTGAGCTGTAACGTCTTAGAAATAAATTTTGTCATATAAACTATTTCTATCTTATTTTAAAGCAGAATGGCACCTGGCAATCTTCATGCTTTATGGACATGAACAATCCTCTGATACACTGAGATCCTCAGTATTCCATCTTACGTATAGCTTAATTCTTAGTCTGGTTCTTAAAATTTTTCACATCTAGAAGTGAAGTTTACCATTTTTCTGGAGTTCCCTCCTTTGAAACTGATTGTCCTTCTTCTCTTGTAGAGTTTTAATTTTCTGTCAGGGCTCCTAGAGCCTCATTAGGCCCAAGTCACCTGCCCAGCCTCACCCAGTACCCATTCCAGTACCCCAGATCCTCTGCCACGGGCTCAAGTTCCCTCTTAAGCTCAGTCTTGACCACTCCAAATCTGCCTGAGCTTCACTATGGCTGAACTATACAGCTTCACCTGCCTCCTATCCCCTGCTGCTCCTGAATCCCAGACTGGATTTCACTGACTGATCATGGATGTAACACTGCCCTACTTTTTCTGATGAGCACCAGACTGCTGATGAAAACTGTTGTTCTCACCCTGCTCTGCCTCAGGACAATGTTCCTTCAGTGAAAGCTCTGCCCTGCCCACACTGTGGTCCCCCTCATCTTCTGTCCTCTCTTCTCTCCTCTCCTGGAGCAGGCTCAGGGTTCCTACACCCTGGAAACTCTCATGAGGGCTGAAACCTCAGCTGAGGTCCTGAACCAGCAGGCAGAAGGTGCTTGTGAGAGGGTCCCAGTGAGACTCACAGGGCAAACAAAGCCTGTTGGGACACTCAGCATCCTCACAGACAACAAGGTCTCATATTCCTGAGCTGAAAACTATCCTTTAGGACCATGAAACTTCACTTAAAGCAGACAGTGAAGCTACTGTGAGCAAGCTAAAATTCTCTCTATACAGGTCCATCCCTCTACTGGAAATTCTGAAGGCATCTAGAGTGAAGACTCTAGATTTTCAAAATTTGAAAACAGCTTTATCCATACGGGATGTTATACCCAAAATTATAAAGCCTCTTGGGACCAAAACTACAATCTGGAAGAGCAGCAGGAAGAACCAAAAAAAAAAAACTTCAACAACCTACCATGGATTATTTCCCACCAGTACTTTTCATTAGCAACCTCTGACTACAGCTGTTATTACAATGGCTAGTTAGAAACCTCACTTTTGACATATGAGGCATGTGTAGTCTACAAACAGACATTCTCAGTTCTCCTTTTTGGCAATACACTGTATTTCACATACTGAGCTGCACTTTTTAGCATCAAGCCTTTGTCACCTATCTGTGATCTCATTTTTCTGTTCTGCCACATCAAGCAGCAGCACACCCTTCAAGTCTGAAAACAGTGTTTGCAAGGAACATTAAGGATGAACATTTCAGACTGGATTGGAATTAATTAAAATGCTTACACTGAAGCCAGAGGGATTTGCAATGAATAGTTATCACCTTTTCTGGAATGATTATCTTCAGTAGCTTGCTAGGAGTGTGTGCAGAAAACACTCAAGAAACAATTCAAAATTCTGCACAACTTTTAACATTGACTGGGATCATGAATTTATAGCACTTCAACATTTTTTATATTATGACTGAATATTCAGGAAGAAAAAGGTCATTGAAAGAAACCATTGAAAGGACAAAGGCTGAAGCAATCTCTGCAGCACTGCTGCACTCAGGAGCTGTGGGTTTGATTTCCTGTGCTGCCATTCAAGTAGCATATTAGATATATTATCAAAGCAGTATCTCCTGTCATATATAAAGAGGGGACTAGGAGTCATTAGACATTTTCTGGAACAGCTGGTGTCAAAAATTTTAGAATTGGTTGATTTGGTACGGAGCACACCAAGAAAAACTGTTAACCTCACAGTTGTGAAGGGGCATAACATAATACCTCTGCCAGCTGCTGAGACTGAATGTATGAATTTCTTGATTCACATTAAAAGAGTTTTCATTAAAAGAAACTGGAATAAAAACATGGGGGGAAAAGGTCAAAATCTGTTATGGTTGCTTAATAATGAAAAAAATGCCCCCACCTTATTGTATGTGTTCCTGCTAAAAGGGATGGTTTATTACAGAAATGTAAACTATGCAGAGGAGATATACAGTCATAGTAACAGTTTCTTCTAACCCCCAAGGTTCAGTATAATATGATAAATCAAATAATTAAGAAAGAGTGTACACAGCAGCCTTATTTATGACTTTTCAAGTAATTTCCATGTTTTAAAGGGCAGAGCCTACCCTCACTGGTTCAATGTCTAAAAGCCGTACATTCCACAAGAGGCAAGAATTACTCAACGTTTTCAAAAGCTTAGTTTTATCTTTTGCTAGACAGTGGTCTCTGATGCTGCAAAGGTCAAGAAGGAACCATCCTGACCTGTCTATGTTCTAAAGCAATTTCCCTTGGATTTATGTCTTACATCTGATTAATCATTATCCCTATTTTCCACTCTGTCTCTTTACTGATATTGCCCTTGAACAGAACCAGTCATGACTCCTCAGCAGATAATCAAGAGCAGCAGCCTGCATAGTGGTACCATGTTCACAAGTGCTTTTTGTTTAACTGAAGATATTGCTACTATTAGTCACACAGAGAAGCAATGCCACATCAATAACATCTCTTGACAAGGGGATCATACTCTTATCAGCACCTCAAACACACTCACAGAGCATGTTAAAGGACATTGTTTGCACTCTCCAGTGGTTCTAACTCACCCTCATGCTTGGGCATGCATCATTTAAATGTTCTACATTACTAATAGGTATTTATAAGCATTTCCACTTTTCTCCTCTTTTGAGTTGTCCTATAATTATCACTTTTATTTGATCCAAAAGAAACAGTAAGACCCTCTTTATTTGCCCACAGTGAGGGCCCTGGATGACTCAAATCAGATAATATTTTTGGTTCAAAGGCAGAAAATTATCTGCATGCCACCAGTGCCAGCTGACTAATGAAAGAAATTGGTGTTACTCTCCAGGAAGGTCTCATGTGTACTCTGTGGCTAGGGAATCTGAAGACAACATAAGAAGAAACAACACACTTGTGTGTGTAGAGGTATATGTCCAAAACAGGCAAAATAAACAGCACATGAAGTCCAAATTAAGGCTCATTATACCACAGCACCCATGGTCTAAAAATAATTTTCTTCTTCTAGGGAAAAAAAGGAAAAGACTCAGATGTCATAATTTTTTTAATTTAATAAGAAAAGCAATTTTAGAAGAGAATGTTTTACTTTATTAGCCAATTAGTTATTGATTATTGTTTACAATCAGCTTTTTAAAAGTATCACATTTTGCTGGCCTCAGGATATAGCTCATATTATGTGCTTAGTTCCTCGAATATATGTGCATCAGCTTTCAAGAGTTTTTTAGAAAAAGAGTTTTTTAGATTTTATAGTTGATACAACATTCAGGGTTTTCATCCTTAGAGCAAGGGGCTTCCCCTTTAAGGAGGTTTTTTATTTAACCCAAAATTTCACAGGAATTTGTACCAGTGCATCTTTTCTGTCCACTGCATGTGCTGTCCTGGCCTCTCTACAGTGGTTCACACACACAGGGACACACAAGCCTTGCATTCTGTGCTGTTGCAGCACTCTTAGACCAGCAGGTAACAGGTTTTCTTAATGGTATTTTTAACACTTACTCGGATTTTTTAAAAAAAACCTCTACATATTTACAAATCCCTAAGGAAGTAGAGTAGCTGTTCCTTTTGAGTTAAATCTATTCCGTTTTATGCTATACATTTTCGTAGGGAATTTTATTGATTAAAAACAGCTTCCTAATTAAAAATCCACATTACTAAAATAACAAAACCAAAAGACATCATCAAATTACTGCTTCTACTATTTTAAAATTATTAAATAAAATTGATTTAAATGTTTTAACAAAAGCAATAATTTAAAGAATATTGCTAGCATAAAGTTCAGCCAATGAAAGGATACTTAATCTCACAGTAATTTTCCCAGTCACAGGAGTTGAGGAAGCCAGTGTATTGGAGCCTGTAGCCTCCTCCTATTCCTAGATATTGAAATACAGATATACAAAAAGCTTCCCATTTTTTTCATGTGTAAAAGGGACAATATAAAAAAATTTTCCCAACCGATATATAAAAATATATTTTTACTCAACAATCACAGATAAAATAGACATAAAGTACATTATACTTCATAAAGAATCATCAATATTTGACAAAAAGTTTTGATTGTTCAGTTCCATTTCCTACCCATGTCCTGACAGAGATTTTCTCTGTCAACACTTATTTGCCACAAGATTTCCACTTTATCAGACATTCTACAAGAACCTGTGCCCTTGAGGAAATAATTCATAAAAACAACTCCATAGCAATAAATAAGATTATAGATATATTACATATCTCTGTGCATATAAGTATATATTTTTACATATATGGGGAACAACTTTCACTAGATGCTGTTTTAGAAATTACATTTCTGTGTTTTGAATTCCCACAATCTGCTTCTGTTCAACATTGGCCACAGAGCAAAGAAAAATTTTCTTCCTAATTAAATAGTATCTCTATCTGTATTATTTTTAAGATTAATCATATGAGAAAATATTGAAGAAAACATGCCAAAGCTCTTACCCCCCTACAATCAGGAAAAACTTTTCAGCACAGGATGCAAAAATCCTCATGTATTTCTTAGAGAAGGAAATAATTAACTATGGCTGTCACAAGTGAACTTGGATAATGAAGGTAAACTTTCTGCCTCACCACAAGCCCAAAGCAACTTTGGCTGGTAAAAATCCCCAAACCACTACAGTCTTCATGTTTTCTGACCCACATGATTGTTTCCACCTTAGAATTACTTATTTTACTATGAAGTCCAGTAACTTCCACTCAAATTCTTTCTGTGTACTCCTAAATCCAGTCCCCTAGGAAGAGGAAAATAGCCAAAAAGCTAAATAATGCCCAGCTATGAACTGACAATATATGACAGTTAATAACTGACAAACTACAACATCTCTGTAAATAAACAGAGAATTAAATGATTCTGCAGTTCTACAATTTGGCCTTTAAACAATTGAATAAATAACATAATTTTTCAGCTAAATCCATTTTTTGATTAAGGTTGTTATCTGGATTTTGTATCTCAGTCCATGCCAGTACAAGCATTTCTAGCCAAATAAAAGAAATTTTAGAGAATGTAGATTAACAGGGTGGAGTATTTTGCTGTTAGTAATCAAATTCCCTCTCAAACAATATATTCTTCACTTTGAGGCATACATATTCTGAATTTGTATACAATTGTAAAAAAGAAATGCTCATCTTGGCCAGATGCTACTTTGATGGGAGTAGAAGGGCTGACAGAAGAGGGAAATTTATTAAGTACTACATGGTTTTTATATCAGTTGTCCCCTATATCAGTAGAATGATGGAATAGTGAAGGTGTTAATGGACTGTTGGAGATCAATTCCAGTGTTCTACTAAAATGAAGATTACCCTCAAAATTAATCAGGTTGCCCATAGCCATGTCCAGATAAATTCTGAGCATCTCCAAGGACAAAGGTGTCACAATGTGCCTATGCACTAACACCAACTCTACTACTTTACCACCTACAGAGTGAAGGAAGAATTTCTTCCTTTGGTCTCCTTGAAATTTCCATTCTGGTTTCTGACCCCATCACCTTAATAATCACTCATTAGATGATGCAAGACAGCAATTAGGCTTCCCTCTCTTCCTTTGGCTTTCTCTTCCAAGTTCACAGCCTCTCCTTAGGCTCTATGTGCCTGTGGGTCTGTCAGGGTTTTTCTTCATTGGCTGGCATCTGTTGTCATTCTATTCTGAAACACTGTACCTGAAGCAAGCATGTGGCAATCCTAGAAGATTTAGGAAAAAATGTATTCCTATCTCTACCACAACATCCTCTAAATCACCAAGTGGCATGTTACTGCACTTCAGGTCACACCCTTGAGTTCCTCATATTTCAGCAAGTATACACAATA
>WEIU01016841.1:47007-58501 GCA_013389925.1 Aegithalos caudatus | reverse complement strand
CCCAGGACACTGAAAATAGCACCTTTATGCTTCTATTTTAAATTCTCTGGCTCTAAGATGGAGGAGCTTCTTACTGAAGTTGAGTATGTTGGCATATATGTTGAATGAATACAGATTCAAGAGCTCATAGCCTGAATCAGCAGAGTCAACCACTCTAAGAAAATTCAGATCACTAAAACTGGAGAATTCTGGGGATGAAGTTGCTGATAGGCAAAACTATGTTCACCTCTATCTTTTATACTTGAAAAATCTGTATAAATCTAATAATTTTTGCCTCTAATTACTTGATTTATGCTCTGCCATGAATTTACTAGAAAAGTTATTGTATATAGAGTCATAAAATATTCGGAGTTGGAAGTGATGCATCAGGATCATTGAGTACAAGTCCTGGCCCTGCACAGGAGACCCCCAAAAATAACAAAAGGTGCCTGAGAGCATTGTCCAAAAGCTTCTTGAATTCAGAAAAGTTTGGTGCTGTGGCAACTTCCCTGGGTAGCCTGTTCCAACAACAAACCGTTCTCTGGGTGAAACACGTTTTCCTGATATCCAGCCTAAACCTCTCCTGACTTGGTTTCACGCTGTTATCTCAAGTCCTGTCACTTGAGAGGGAGGACATCAGGGCCTGCCCCTCCCCTTTTCTTCACAAGGAAGTTGTAACTGCAATGAGGTCTCTCCTGAGTCTCCTCCAGGCTGAACAGAACAAATCACCCCAGCTGCTCCTCCCAAGGCTCCTCCCCTCCAGACCCTGCACCGTCTTGGCTGATCTCTTTTGATGTTCTCAAATAGCAAAATGTCTCTCTTGTGCTGTGTTACCCAGAGCTGCCCCCAGCCCTGGAGGTGAGGCTGCCCCAGAACAGAGCAGAGCAGGACAATCCCTCCCTTGCCCAGCTGATGCTGTCCCTGCTGTCCCCAGGACACTCTGGCCCTCCTGGCTGCCAGGGCACTTCTGGCTCATGTTCAACTTGCCACAGACCAGGGCTCCCAGGTCCCTTTTCACAATGCTGCTCTCCAGCCTCTCATTCCTCAGTCTGTCCATACATCCAGTGCTGCCCGATCCCAGAGCAGAATCCAGCACCTGCCCTTGTTAAACTTTACATGGTTGGTGATTGTACATCTCTCTAATTTGTCCTGATCTTTCTGCAGAGCCTCTCTGCTCTCAAGGGAGTCAACAGCTCCTCCCAATTTAATGTTGTCTGAAAACTTACTTAATATTCCTTCAAGTCCTTCAGATATAATGAGGGGTAGAACTTTGCCTAAACATGATTACCCATGTTTGGATGTTCAATCTGAAGTGCTTCTAGGAATCTGATCATCAAGTTGAGCAGCCACAAATTGAAATGAAGGTAAATTATGTCTGTGATTAGGTCTAGATTGAAAAAAGTTATTATGACTAATTTCAGGGAGTAGCAGAAGCAGGCTGCTCTGCAAGGGCAACAGGGAGCTAAACGTGACAGTAAGGCAGGCAAGAGCAGAGACAAGGAGCAAAGTCTCATAGCACCCCAACAAGGAGAGCAGGACTGGCCCAGTGACAGTAACAAGGTTCAGCTAGGAGTCCCAATCCTCAGACAAGTTCAGAGCCACGAGGACGAGGCAAGTCCAAGGTCAAGACAGGAAGTTGAGTCAGCAAGTGAGTGACAGGATCAGATCTGAGGACAGTAAACAAGATCAGCCTCAGCCCAGTGACAGACAAGTCCACAGAGATTAGACAGGTCTAGGATGAAGGCAGATTGGCAGGTCAGGGCTGGATCCACAGGGGCATACAGCCAGACATGGGCAAGGAAGACACAGTGGGGACTGAAGGCAAGGGGCAGAGCTTAGGGCTGAAGAGGAGTTCCCAAGCACAGGCTGTCACTTCTCTCAGCATTGTCTCACACTGCAGATTCCCTGGTGCAGGGCTGGGCAGCTGCACTGCAAAGCTGGCCCCAAGTCCCAACAGCAATCTAATCCAGAAGAGAGAGTATATTCAGGTCCCTGCCACTGAATGTCTAGCCCTACCAGGAAAATGGGTTTCAGCTGACCTACTGTGTTGGATTATGCTTTTTTCCTGACCTAGATACAGGGCAATTAAGAGGCATTTTAAAAACTTTTATTCCATTTTCAGTCTCATGTGAAGGATGAGACAGTACAGATGTCACAATTCACACCATCACAATCAGAAGCCAAACTGTTTCCTAATTACAACACATTATAAGTGTTTCCTGCCCTACCAGCTTTTGCCACACAATGCTGTTGATGCCTTAAAGCCAATCATCTAAAATTACCCCTCGTGGGTCCTACTACCATGCACCTTTCATAGTTCTATTTCTCCAAAGCATCTGGTCTTATTTGCAGGGCCATCCTTTGGAACTTGTTTCTAGTTCCATTTCTCTCTCAACATTATGTCTGTCCTATTCCATGGCATTTCTAAGTCAGCATTTTCCATCTCAAAGTTTGCATACAGATACATACTATGTAAGCCTTCTGTCAGGCTTTAAAAATTCTCTACAAATCCATTTCCGACACTACTCTACACTATCAATACCCTTATCTTTTGTAACACTTACTCATTATCCACTTTTTGGGCTTAGGACCCGTGTGTTTGAGGAAAAAAGGGGTTGCACTGTAACTGACACAGAGAATTTCTGGAGAACTTTCCAAAGCATGCTTACCTTTAGCAACATACACTATTAATATATTTTCAGGTGTTATGTGTTTGATAGATATCACACTTCTATTTATTATATTAAGTACACTATTTATTATATTAATTACACATGCATACATACATACATACATATTTATCTATATGTACATAGAAATACATATATATACATATTTTTATATATTGCTTATTGTACACACTCCTACATATATTAATGCATAACCTGACATATATCCAATTTGTGTTAAGGTTTATTCCCAGTTTTTAAAATTTGCATGTACAACATCGAAGACAACCCTTCTTTGTACACAGAATCCAAAGCAGTATACTTAAAGCAGAGAAAAGGTCAAAACAAGGTTAATTGCATTTCTTGACATTTCACAGAAAATATGAGCTCTTTTCATGGTAAAAGTTTAAAGGAGCAGCTGGCAATACTGGCAGAAAACTACTGAGTTGTGAAAAAATAATATATCAACACAAAAGATAAAAGCTATATGTTAAGAGTAATTAGTAGGGCATTGTAAAGTAGTGGGAATGATACAATTGCAAGTACAATATTAGCTCAATAATGATGAAAATAACCCAACTGTTTGTTTTATGAAAGTGATCTTTTTTTTCCCCCAAACATGCCCTATTTAGAAACTGGAGAGGAAAAACAAAAACAGAAAAAATGATCACTAATGGCTTTCAAAGTGCTACAGAATTCAAAAGCTTAACAGACAGAAACACATGTAATTAAAATGAATAAGCATATTTAAAAGAGTTTCTCCTATTAAAAATCTAATTTTTGTTCCAACTTTTCTGCACTTTACAAAGTAAAGTTGAATTCAAAGAAAAAGAGCCAAAGGGTAAGACTTGAAAACAGCCACAAAATATCTTTTCATAAGAAAAAGCCTCAAGCATGTTTCCTGGACTACAATATTTTTAACAACTGAAAAAAAAAAATTAGAAAAAAGCCACAACTGGGCTTCTGACACATCCTGTTTCATAAAGAGCTGTGTCTGAGGTCTCCCATGTGCAAACTGTATTAAGCTCTGATGTTTCTAGATGCCTTTTGATGCCGTGTCTCCCCAGCCTCGATGGCAGCTGTCTCTGCTGCTTATTGCTTGCCAAATGGCCACTTTTATGATATCTAAGGGACAGTTCTTTCCACTAACTAAGATTGCAGTGTTAGCAGTCCTTAAACTGACCTCTGCAGGTCAGTGGATGGGGCACTCTCCAGCCACTGGGAATCTAAAACACCAGGAGTGGTGTAATGTGCCTTGGAGCACAAGGAGAAGAGGCAGCTGCTCTTGGGTGGGGAGGCTGCAAGAGACTTGATAACAGAATTGAAGGTTGTCATCCAGTTGCAGAAGTGTGGTACAGCTTACCCTGCCCACAAATTTCTCTGTGACACCTGACAGGTAAGAGTTCATCTGCTCTGTGTTTCCAAAATGGAGAAAATAGCACTGTCCTACTCGAGTGGGTTAAGAAATGGGGGCACCATAATGAATGATACCACAGAATGTGGTCTGTATAAGAGAGAAGATTTAATTCTGGTTGTTTTACAGCATCTCAAAAAGCTCCACTAGCCTTGGATGTAAGTCCTGCATTTCCTCATCACAGATGAGTACAGCACTGTGATGGGTTACAGCAGGGCTCTGTTCTCACTTCAGGACATTTAGAGATGTCACAGTATACACATATCCACTGAGAATCCAGTCCTGCTCTTTTCAATATTCACAGATTTGATATTTCTTGTCATGGAATTTTGAAGACTATTCTGCCTTGCAAGAAGGCAAGACTAACAAAAAGCATCAAAAAACTTTTGGAAAAAAAAAAAAAAAAGAGCTGAATGTAGACCATGGAACTTTCTTATTTTATCTATATTTTTAAGATTTACATTTCCCAGAAGATTAATGAACCCAGCTCTCAGTCTAAACTTTTGCTGGCATAATGAATATACTTTTTTTTCTTATTCTATTCAGTTTGAATATATACAACATATCTTTCATAGGTATTATTTAAATCAAAATTAATGCCACACTACAAGATTAATTGCTGAATGGGACTGCACAGTTATAGAAAAAAAAATTTTCAAAAAATTTTCTATTTATTGAAATAAAAAATAATTTAGTAAATTCCTTGTAGCCAAGTTGCTGCTTGTGGATGTGGAATAAGTGGTCTAAGGAAGAATGTTCAGCCAGCTACAGATAAAAATAGAAAATATTGTTAAGTTAAATGTATTTAAGTCTGTATAACAGACTACTTGTTATTCTATTAAAAAAAACCCCAGGATAGAATCTAAATCTAATTCTACCATAAACCAGGAAGTTTATCTGTAACCAGGCACAAGCTGTATTAAAATATACTGGTAGTACCTGCACAGGATTACTCACACAGTGTAAACATCATTGGTATCCAAGGTATATGCTGTATTTATTTTGTCTAACTGTACTCAAAATGTTGTGTGTCGCCAGATAATTAGGTCAAAATGCTGCATTCATTAGCAGACAGTCAGGTTTTGGGTAACAGGAATCTAATTACAAACATTATAGCTGTTTATTAAGCTTATGCTAAAGGTTTGAACTTCTTCATGGAGAAGATGAACAACTTATTAGATCAGTAAAAGCAACTGACAGATAATCTGAGATGACACTGAGAAAAAAATTAATACATATTAATATACTCAGCTTTGACATCATGACCTTTTTGTGACCAATACTTATATTTTGCATGGTATATTTCATATCAAGGCACTTTTACAGTTCATTATATTTTAAACTCTGCTAGTCTAATGTGCTCTGTTGACATGAAGAATTTGGGTCCCAAAGCAAAAGAAATGTTCATGTAGAAGAAGAGTCTAGACCTAGATGTAGCACTGTGGTCTGCCAGATGCCATCCAAAGGATGACTGTAGAGTAAGCAGTGAGATTATGATCTTAAAAATCAGAAATTACTTCACTACCCTTGCCCAACTCAAACTTCTTCTAAAGAGTTTTGATTAACATAAATTTATAAACAGCATAATACACCTTAAAATAATGTCAGTATATAATCAGAAGACAGGATAATAATATTGATATGAAAATGAGAAGTATGGACCATATTTGTAAACTGGGTTAGCAGCATACTGGCATATTTCCATTTCAGCTTTCCCAGTTCATCAATGCATTCCCTCTTAGCCTATGACAAGCAGCCTTTGAAAGCCCTGACCATAATATAATGTGTGTTTCTTCAGTTCTCACTAAATGTAACTGGCTTTTGTTGATATGACTATATATAATGACAGGCTTTTTGTCCAGTCATAAAGCATCTTTATCAATCACAACAGTATTCAAAAAACAATCACCATATATTGAATACAAACTATGAAAGATCACAGAGAGGACCAATATTCAGAAAGTGCTGAATGCTAAAATATTGACAAAACCAAACCATTAAATATTTCAAAGACCTTGACTCATATGCTTAGAAAAAGGACTATCTCTAGTATTAATTTTGGTAAGCATGTTCATTTCAAGGCTGGACACTGGAAAGACACCAACATAACATCACTTCTTAATATGACCAAAAAAATAAACATGACCTTTTATTAATTTCACAATGGGCAGTATCATGTAAAGTATTTTCAGACCTTAAATACAGAGGCAAACAAGGTCAGAGTCTTTTAATTTGGTTTATAGCTAGAACTGCTAGAGCAGACTGAGAATTAAGTAAACATCATGTTCTTTCCCATTCCAAAGTCACTAGTACTTCCTTTGATACAGTTGTGGTACACCAAGAAACACTACAAGGATAAATTTTCATCACGTCATTTTCTTCTCAATAAAAGTCATACAAATTGGATACTGTTCTGCAGAAGACCAAAGTCAAAGCCATTCTTGAGGAACTAACAATAAAAACTTACCTCTTTTCTGCAATAAATCAGATCTTCTGAAACTAAAAGCTCAAATATTTGCAATTTATGAATGCTATTTATTTGTTGAATTAATAGATAAGTTACTATATGCAAATGTAGATCTTACTCAAAGATAACACTGCTGAGCTGCGTACTGGAGAAGTAGTTTGTCATCCCAGAAAAACTGGTCTGGAAGCAGCCTCAAGATGATGTCTGGTCTTACCTACCATGGTAGGATCACAGAATCATAGAATAGCTTGGGCTGGGAGGGGCCTGAAAGGTCATCAATTCCATCCCCCCTGCCATGAGCACAGACACTCCTCACCAGATCAGGTTCCTCAGAGCCCTGTCCAGCCAGGCCTTACACGCTGCAGGGATGGGGCATCTGCAGCTTCTCTGTGTATCTAGTGCCTGGCCACTCCCACAGCAAGGAATATTTTAACAACATCTAGTCTACAACTTCTCTCAGTTGGGATCCACCCTCCCTTGTGCTGTCACTACTTGCTGTTGTAAAAAGTTCCTCACCATCTTTCTTGTAGGCTCTCTTCAGGTACCGAAGGGCTGGAATTAGTTCCTGCCAAAGCCTTCTTTTTTATAGGCTGAACAAACACAATATACTCGTAGGAAAAGCTCTAATCTCTATAAGCATCCTCTGGATCACTCCAGCAGGTCCCTGTCCTTCCTGTGCTGGAGCCCAGCTCTGGATGCAGCCCTGCCGGTGGGGGCTCAGCAGAGCAGAGCAGAGGGGCAGAATCCCCTCCCTGGCCCTGCTGCCCACACTGCTCTGGATGCAGCCCAGGACACCTTTGGCTCTCTGGGCTGGCAGTGCCCATGGCTGGGGCATGTCCAGCCTCTCACCCTCAGCACCCCCAGGCCCTTCTGGGCAGGGCTGCTCTGCCCTGTCCATCCCAGCCAGGGTTGGTGCCAGGGCTGCTCTGACCCAGGTGCAGCACCTTGCACATGGCCTTCTTAAACCTCAGGAGATTCCCATGGGCAAGATCAGTGGGATCTATCTCATCAGAGAAATATGCAGGTGAATCTAATACCAACAATGAGGGAGACTCCATGTCCTCCACACAAGCTCCCGGAGAGCTTCACTATCATATGATTAAACCATGAACTTTGCCACAAACAAGAAAAAAAAGAACATAAGGCAAATATAATTTAAAGGAAGACTGAGAATGAACAGGGCAAGAGATACACAATTGCAACTTTTACCATAACTGTGACTATGCTGGGTTATTTATTTACAATTTGTTGATGCTGTGTGTGCCTTGTATTGTTTGAGACATTTTTTCAAATACTTTCCTGTGGATAATATTTAAAATGCAAGTCAAAGGGCATGGAGGAACCATCACAAACATTTTCCATTTCCCTTGACAGGAGGCTCTGAGGGTCATGTTTCTGTGAAGGTTATTTGAGTTTTACATTCAGGATTTACTTCTTGCCAGAAGTCTCTAATATTTACTCAATATTTGCTGCTTTCATTAACATTTCAGTCAGCAAGTTTACTTGCTTTAACACTTGTAGAAGCAAATACAAAAAGAGTTTAAACTTAGCAGCACTTAATTCAGCCTTAAAAATATTTGATGAAATTGTCAACTTACTTTTATTTACTTACTATTTACTTACCTCTAACACCATATCAGACTTCAAACACTGAAAGAACTACTAATTCTAAAGTAAAATAAAAATAATGTATTGCAATATGTAAGCACCTGCATGATTGTTATGCCAATCAGTTAGCATTCTGAAATACTAGCCTGATTTTTTGAACTTCCACATAATAAAGTCTGATGTACTGTGAAGCATTTCACAGAATCCACAAGATGTTACTAACATGGAACTTCTAATTAGAGTATAAACAACACTGATGGGCCCTATGTTTAAACAGCATTAATATCCTCGTCTTCTCAAAATATGCCAGATCTTCAAAAATAGTGCAAAATTCAAGAATTAAATGGATCATTCTTGTGTCTGTCTAATAACTCTTAGGAAAGATTCTTTGAATAAAACAAGATCTATGGTAATACATAAGTAAAGTCAGCAATGGGTAAATTGAAAATCTGAAAGATATTGTAGTCTTCCCATCAGCAGGAGTATTCAAAACAATATAATACAAATTCTGTTATTTTGGCCTTCATTTACAACTGGATAGACCTAAACCTATACATAATCCAATGACTATCATATTCAATGAGTCAAGAAAATCAAAAGAGCAACAAAAAAATCACCACACCTATCATATAAAGCCCTAAGTTGTGGTGACCTGGAATGTGCAGAAGAAGCAGATTAAACAAGTTAAGAAGCTACCAATTCAATATAGTTGCCCTTCAATTGGGTTTCATGATTCTTAGTGTTACACAGCATCAAATCACAATACATTAACCCAATTTAAACAGTACTACAAGAGCACTGTTTAAATGGGGCTGCTATCCACAACAAAGTGCTGCATCTGGTTACCATTAAACTTAAGTAGTGATTAGAGTAATGGAAAACAGAATTTTGGTGGGATTTTTCAGAAACAAAAGCTGAAAAGTTGTTGATCTCAAACAGTTTTTTGCTATCAAAAGGGGAAGGCTTGGTACCAAATACCTGAGGATGAAAAGTTGGTTATTGAACACTAAAATGTAGGTCACTCAAGAGATCTGTTAAACTTGTCACATACATAGATTAAAACTATCAATCAGTGGTTAGAACTCTATTTTTCGAAAGAATTATACTAAAGTTATGTTTCTGCATCTGAGAGTTTTGTTGCAGCACAGGAATTAGTGGAAAAAGTATTCTAGGAGGCTAAAAAATTTTAATCTCTTTTATTAGTGTTGAGTATTGAAATTGTACTGCATAGTTATCACATATACCATAACTGATTATTCCATATATGTATAACTGTATGTACAATTTGTGCATGCAATTTGCAGTTTATTAATCTAGACCATTTGTTTTCCCCAGTATCTGAGTATTGCAGTCTCAAACACTGTTTGGTATTGTTCCAAATAGCTGCTCTAAAAAATTATTCCTGATAAGCTTATAGCTTGAAAAGAACAAAAACTAAAGATAAACAGCAAAGCATTTGGTCTGCAAATCAGATGCAAGAGAGAGAAGACTAACATTGTGAATCACTGAGATGTTCAGGGTTAGGGGACAGCTTGATGGATGAGAAATGGAGGAAGATTTCTACAGTTCTGGAGTGTTTTAATTGAAGATTCTGTAGAGGAGATCTCTTGTCTTGGTGAACTTGGCTTCTCTTTATGCTGCAAAGAAAGCCACTGCAGTTAACTATAACAAAACAAATTATGTAACTGTTAGACCAAATGTGCTTCTAGCCCAGCAAGTGATCAGAAGTGGATGCTTAGGGATTTTAAAAGGTTTTTTGATGTTTAATTTTTTTAAAGTATAAATGGTGAGAGTAACTGACCACTGTCACAGATTGCCCAGGGAGGTTGTGGAGTTGCCATTCTGTGAGGGACTCAAAAGCTGTCTGCTAGGAGATAGTCAAATGCTGTCTTCAGTGAAATATAACATTCTTATCTTCTTTAAGACCTCTCATACTCCTGAATTTTGAGGAAAAATGTAACAAATTTTCTAAATTGATTTTTTTTTCCAGTTTTCTGGAAAGCCATGCAAAAAGCAAGGTTGGAATTAACTCAAAGATGTCCTTTCTGGGTTGCTCCTTTGTATAGATGCTTGGTAATGAAAAAAGCTATTATATATGTAAATAGTTAGAGTTTACTTGTAAAAAACCTTTAATCTTGTCAAGGCTGTTTCACAAGCTATTCAAGTGCCATAAAAATCTAAAAGGTATTACTTCCCAATGATCTTCCTATCAACAATTTATGGTATATGCTGCATAATCCCCATGTCTAACTATGAATACTGAAAATGGTTCAATAATTATTTGAAATAAGAGCCTTTTTTTCCTCTCTAACTTCACAGTTATCATGAATATTTTACTTTTTTTATAGAGAATACATTTATAGATGTAACAAACATCAACATTTTGAATTCCCTTTAGCTCTTGAAACTGGAAGTACCTGCTATATAAATATTAATCCTTTCGCAACTCTCTCTTGATCACATGAAGAAAGCTTAGATTTTGCATGGATTTAGTTTAATATATATACCTTAGTCATGTATATGTATAATAAACATTAAAAAAAAAATTCTTTTCATATACTGGAGACTAGAAAAAAACTAACAACTTCAAAAATCATCCTGTTTATCCCTATTTTGATAAGGGTATTTTTGGCTTTGACTGTAGCAAATCCCTATGGAAACAGAGTTCATAGGCCATCCAAGACCAAAAGCCCTCTCAAAATCAGAGGACTGTAATCAGCAACATGTTGAGAAATAAGTGACTGCAGCAAATCTTAAGTGAAATCTGAAGTGTACCACTTCAGAAACTTAATTTTATCCCTATTGTGATTACAAAAAGTTTGACATTAAATTTAGTAGATCTCTGAAATCTAATAAGTTAGCCCAATGAAGCATGAGGAGGTGGTCTGTGCCAGCGTTACTTGCTTTCTCCCACTGGACTAACTCAAATTCATGCAGCTTATATATATCTAAATGCATATATATATTTAGGAAAACCAACAGTCAAGTGAAGAAACAATTTATGAGGAATTTTTTCTTCTTCTTTTCTACTGTCACACTGGTTTTGTGCTTTTTTATATTTGCTTATGAAAACCAACCTTTATAATTGCCTGACCTTGGTCTGAAAATATGAAAGCAGAAGTTATTCACATAGTTTCATAAGCACTATGAAAGAAATAGAAGTCAGGGATTAAAATTGCTGTGTTTGTCACTGAACTGCTATTGCTTATCAGAGATCTGTACCTTGCTTTCAAATTTCCTACAGCACATTCTGTCATTATCCTACAGTTGTCTCAGATAACACACATTAAAACTGTAGGACAATTTCAACTAGCCACAGAAATCAGGCTCCACAGAACTCCTTCCCCTGAGAAGGAA
>WEIU01016841.1:5570-18423 GCA_013389925.1 Aegithalos caudatus | reverse complement strand
CCTGTAGAAGGGTCCAGTGGGGATGAGATGGATCCAGTCTTCCTCTGGGAAATCCAGTGGAAAACAGGCAGCTCTTCTGTTTTGAGTCTCAGCTTTTATCCAGGTAGGAATGCTTGGCTCCTCCTGCTGGGTGGATCATCTCCCAAAGGTATATGTAATTGTATCAGCCATGCAGTGAGCCTGGATGGCCCATGAACAGCAGATATCCCCTGGAGGGAGGATGGGTCCTGGAAGAGTTAAGGAACCCTGCCCCACCTGGGTTTAACAGCTGGGCCATGAACAGAAGGCACCTGCTCCCTCCCCTTGGAGTTATGAAGGATGGGTTATACAAGAGATAAAGAAAAATACCTTACCAACGAGTTTCAACAGAGGGCAAACTGAATACACCTTTTTGGTTACATATTGCAACCTAAGACAGCAGCTCAGCTGAAACACCTAGTCAGAGTGGGAACTGGGGGACATCTAAGTTGATGATATGTGCTTGTGTGTGAATATGAATGAGACACCACTCCCTGACACCACTTTTCACCCACCTGATAAATTTCACCTAATAATTTAAGAGCGTCATACTGTTTGTTTTGCATCACCTCTTTTTGCACCATTTTTCTACACCATTACTAAAATGCAACCAAGTTAGAAGGGCCCCTACTAGACCCAGACTCCTCTGAAATTTTCCATTATACAAAATCACAGGATCCTCAAGGCTGGAAGACATCTTCAATATCCTCTAGTTCAATCATCAACTCAGCACCATTACAAACACACCTGAATCATTTCCCCAGTTATCACAACAAGACACCTTCTGAACATGCAGAGATGGTGACTCTACCACCTACCCAGGCAACTTATTCCAGTGCCTAACCACTCTTTTAGTGAATTTTTTTTTCTAATATCTAATCTGAACCTAATGCAACGTAGGAGCGTTTATTCTCATCCTTTCATTTGAGATACAGCAGCAGAGATGGACACCCACCTTGTTACAACCTCTTTTCAGGTAGTTGTAGAGAGTGATAAGGTCCCCTCTTGACCCTCCTCTTCTCAAGACTACACAAATCAAGATCCCTAAGAGAGGATCCCTAAATTTTGAAGTGAGGGTCCTAAGACTGGACACAGGATTTGAGGTGTGGCCTCACCAGAGCCCTGTACAGGGAGAAAATCTCTGCCCTGTCCTGCTGACCACAAGATTATTGGTATGTTATCTGCGGTCACAGGCTGGAGACAGATTCACTACTCGAGTCCAATGATCCTGAGACAAACAGCAATGGTTTGTTATGGCCTCCCCCTTTTATAGGGGGTGAAAATTCCCAGGCTCAGAAAATTGATTGTTTGAGGCCTCAGCAGTGCCCAGCTTCCTGACCAGTGATGTGTCTGCATTCAGGGTTGAATGGGATTTGTTGAGGTCTCCTGTGTAGCTTCAAATCCATCCGATAATTTCTTACCCAGGGACTTGTTCTAGAACAAACTAGGCTTACCCGAGCTGGATTTTCTGTTATGGCCAGATTTATTTGTCCAGCTACAGGCCAGCTGAGCTCTGACACTGGTACAGGCCAGGACGCCCTTGGCCTTCTTGGCCACCTGGGCACAGCCTGGCTCATGTCCAGCTGCTGTCAGCAGCACCCCCAGCTCCTTTCCAGCCACTCTGTCCCAGCCTGTGGCCCTGCCTGGGGCTGTTGTGAGCCAAGAGCAGGAACCGGCCCTGGGCCTTGTTGAACCTCACAGCATCGGCCTCAGCCCTGATCCAGCCTGTCCTGATCCCTCTGCAAAGCCTTCCTGCCCTCCAGCAGATCAGCCAGCTTGATGTCATCTATGAATTAATTGAGCATGCATTCAATCCCCATATCCATGTCACTGATATAGTTGTTAAAAAGGACTGGTACCAGTACTGAGCCCTTGGGAACCGCGCAAGTGACTGGCCACAAACTGGATTTTAGTTCCATTTGCCAATACAAACCTATCAATCTGTGTTCATAAGCAAACCATGCAACCTCAAAACTGGAAATAAAAATCTTTCTAGCATCTATAAATTTGGTTTTTCTGTATAACTGTGTATTATCATATTAGTCACATAAGTAACCTCTGTGACCTATGACAAGTTTGGAAAAAAAAAAAAAAGTCTGCTTCGTGTTTTGTTGGCCAAACATAAAGTAATAAAACCTCATCTCAATTTTCTCCACTTCTTATTAATAATAAGGCCTGTGTTTATACTGTTGCAGTGACTTAATATTATCCAAAAAAATCACGTTACAGAGGAAAGAAAATTATTGACAAATTGTGGTAAAGCAAATTAGGATACAAAGAGATGGGGTGCACTAATTGATTGCTATTCATGGCAACAAGTAAAAGTAATCATCAGCTCCTATCTGCTTAAATGGGAAGCAAGAAAAGTATCCTCAACCTTCCATGCATTCTCTACAGAAAATAAACTAAAGAGAAGATTTTGTTGAATGAGAAGTCATCTCTTCTTTGGAAACCCAGAGTGCTTATACTGTGCAGATGTTGGCACAGTATACAAAATCCTAAATTAAATCTGAGAAAGGCATTTTACTCATTCTGGGAAGTGCAATATCCATGAATATTTCCTGTGAAATCTGTGATCGTTTCAGTCAACTTTCTCACTGAAAAATAAAAATTTTAATTTAATTCTACTGAAAAAAGTCTCTCAAATCAGTATGCCATTAATTGTTTTACTGTGTACACACAGATATTGAAAAAGTAAAATACATTACAAGTTTCATTCAGATGATCCAAAATCAATTGTATGCAGTTATAAATCTAAAATAAAAACTGACTCTTTAATTTTTATTTCTTTATTATGTTCCTGAAGTGGAGGTTTACTCTTTAAAGATAATTTTGCTATATGGTATGAAGTATCGTTGGGTCCAGTGTAACAATTAGAAATATTCTGTTCTCAAGTATCACAGGAAACTCCTACTGCTGTGGATGAGATGTGAGGAGTACATAGGAAATCAAATTCAGAACCTGAGATTCCTCCTCCAGATATTCATTTTAAAAAGACCCTATTTTTTCTTCTGTGATTTGTTATGCTGTCTATGAGAGTTGCATGTCCCTAAAAAGCTCTAAGATCATCAGGATCAATTAAAAACTAGAAACACAGTAATACCTAATGACTAAGAAGTCCCCTAAAGCAAAGACAAACAAGTAAAATGGGATTTATGGAGAACTCCATAAAGGAGGCTCCAGGAGACCTTGCAGCCTTAGAGAACCTAAAAGAGAGCTGGAGAAAGATGCTTTTGCCAGGTCACATAGTGATAGAACAAAGGATAAAGACCTTAAATTGAAAGAGAGTAGGTTTAGATTAGAGATGTGAGGAGAAATTCTTCACTGTGAGGATGGCAGAGCACTGGCACAAATTGCCCAGAGAAGTTGTGGATGCCTCATCCATGTATTTGTTCAAGGCCAGCTTGGATGGGGCCCTGAGCAACCTGGTCTAGTGGAAGATGTTCCTGTCTGTGGTAGGAGGGTTGGAAGTAAATGGTCTTTAAGATCCCTTCCAAGACAAACCAATCTATGATTTAATGTCTCACTAAAAATAGACTGATTGAGGTCAGGACATATGAGACTCACAAACTAAAAAGTACTAAAAAGCATAGCCATCAGGCAAATGTATATTTTGAGTGAAAGATATTAAGCCTAAATATTGGTTCTTTGAAAACAGGTAGGAAAGGAAAAAAAATCACAGCTTCAAAAACAATATATGTTACTGACAGAGAAGTGTATATAACTTATAGTAAACATACCCAAAGGATCAAACTAAGGAAATCTGAATCAGAACAAAATCATACATGCCAGAAAATATTATGGAATACAAACCCCCCAAATCTTTGGAAAATCTGAAGGAATTTAAGAAAAGTTCCATCTGCTCACAAAAATACTAAGGAAAATACTTTTAAGAATCAAAAACTTTCTCAAATATTTTCATATCCAAAGTAGGTTTTAAATCATAGGTATGCCTGAAAAGAACTGCTTTGACCTTATAAATCAGTGAGTTGCTGCTTTACTCTAAGACACTCATTAATTTTTTTAAATGGCTATATACCCTTTTGACACCAAAAATTAAAAGCTTTACTTCTCATTGTTTGCTGAGATATTATTTAATTCCAACTGGGAGATTTAGGTTAGGTACTGAGAAGAATTTATTCCCAGGAAAGGTTTAGATATTGCAATGGGCTACCTTGGGAGGTGGTGGAATCATCATCCCAGGTGTATTTAAGGAAAGACTTTACATGGCACTCAGTGCCATGGTCTGGTTGACACAGTGGTGTTTGGTCATAGGGTGGACTCAATGATCTTGGAGGTAATTTTTTCCAACCTAATTGATTCTGTGACCCTTTGTGATTGGTGGATCTTTCCTTTTACAAGGAGACTAAGCATCTTGAACTTGGAAGGACAACATACTCTTTAAAAGAAAAATAGTAAAGCTGGATTTACAGCTGCATGGGTTGAACTCCAAATTCTTCACTAGACTGTGAGGGTATATTGTTTGTTTGCTCAGTTTTCCAAATGAAAAGTGACCTGCTTGCTCCAGATTTTATGGTGATATGCTAACCTCTAAGAACAGAGGAACTCAACAAAACATGACTGCTTCTCACTGCTATGGAGTGAAATAAACAGTTGATCTGGACAAATATGAACCAAACAGGCAGATCCATTACCTCTGTTCATCCAAAAATCAATTAATGTTTTTACTTAAGGCATAAAGATCTGGATTCAGAAAATCATGTTCTAAACAATAATTTTTATATTAACTTTCCACCACAAGTTAATTCATCTTGCCTAATACTGGCATATACATTTGCATTCATACTTGTGGTATAAGTTTTGCTAACTGTTAACTAAGTCAAAGCATGGACAATTGTAATGTGATTCATCCTATTTCTCATAGACACTCATCCCAGGATGTAGTGATTCCCATCCTAGACATACCTGTCTCTCCCTCCATTGGGTATTGAGGGAACTCAGAAAACTAGATTAGACTGACCAAGGTCTGATGAGATCATCAAGTATGGATTAGTGAATCAGGGACCACACAAGTATATGTTCCTACAACTAATTAAAAAGCTGGTGACTATTTATCCCATGCCATATTTTGTTGAAGATTCCAGCAGAAACAGGAAGCTCTAACAAATGACAGAAAGAGGTAAAATTGATAAGAATACACTGGCATGCTTTGCTTTTTGTGTTCTTGAAATGCTGGTTGCCAAACTACACAATTATTTTTGTACAAGACCATCAGAACATCATTTTGCTAGGAGACATCTGTCCATGAGAGCTAACACCTCCTTCTTCTTCAGTACAGATGCAAACAATCACTTTGCCTGCCTTTTCAGAATTCATTTTATTTTTCTATTGAATCTTGACTTCATATTACTAGTAAATACATAAAAAATGAACTCTTCACACGTAATAGTTTGTGTACCTAAAAAGAATAATACTCTTACAAAATACGTAACAAGAAAACTTAAGAGCAATTTTAAATTGCTGTAAAATTAAGGGCATTTGATTCTTTCAATATGAAGATACAGAAAAGCTATTTTCTGTTCAGTTATGGATAATAAGGTACTAGAAGTATCGGCTGTATGAAAACTATCTAATTTTAAGTAACAAGGCCCTGATCTCAATTTTTTTCTCTGTAACTCATTGTAAAGTGTCATGAGTAAGTCATAAATAATAGACCTGAAAAGATTCTTCCATCTATCCACTTTCTTGTGGTCTGGATTTCATAATTATTATGTAGAGTTTCATGAGACCCATGGAAAAAAATCTGAATCACCAGTCTAAAAAACCTGCTGCAAGCAAAAACTGCTACACATTCTGTATTTTCCAGTTAGTAAAATGAAGTGTTTTAATCTTAAAATGAAAGTGTACTGCATATCCTCATAAATACTTTATACAATGACAAATGATTTTTGATTTTTTTCTGAACTGAGAGGGTATAACCATATCATTTCACAAAGAGAATTATATTTGGTGTTGGGTTTTTTTGTTTGTTTTGGGTTTTTTTTTTTGTATTTCTGTCACTTCTGTGTAATGGAGTTGAACAAATATGCAAATATGACTCATGGCTTGCACAGCAAAATGAGGCCTTAGCCAAAAGTTGAACAACAAATCCTAACCAAAAAATTACACAGCACTCCCCTGGTTATGCAAGAGGGAAAAGGGACAAAATTTTATTAGATTATCTAAAACATAGTGTAAAGAAAAACAAAAACATTCTGAAAAACTTATTCCTGTTGGTAAATCACAGAGAATAAATTAACAGACCTTCTAGTGAATAGTTTAAAAATTTAAATAATAAAAGTAGTAGTAGTAGTAGTAGTAGAAGTAGTAGTAGTAGTAGTAGAAGTAGTAGTAGTAGTAGTAAAGAGATAGTGAAATTATGCAAATAAGTGATGCACAATGCAGTTGCTCACCACCTGCTGACCAATGCCCAGCCTGTCCCCAAGCAATGGGCTGGTGCCTCCCAGCCAACTGTCCCAGTTTATATGCTGAACAGGATGTTCCATGGTATGGAATATTCTCTTGGCCATTTCAGGTCAGTTGTTCTGATTATGGTGCTTCCCAGCTTCTTGGGCACCTGCTCACTGGGAGAGCATGACACACCAAAAAGTCCTTAATTCTGGGTAAGGACTGTTTAATAATATCTAACTAAAACATCAGCATGTTACCAACATTATTCTCATACTGAATTCAAAACACAGCATGGAACCAGCTGCTGAGAGAAGAATTAACTATCCCAATTGAGCCCAGGACAGTACCTCAGAACTACACTTGCACTTTAGATAAAAATGCTTTTTTCATGTTTGCTATGATAGGTTATACAAATACTTTAACTAAATTACTTTATAAATCCTTACATAAACTGGAACTGTGATGAAAAGAGATTAATGTTTCTGCTGTAATTTTCTACCATTTTCTTGGGATCAGCATGCTATTAAATAGTTCAAACACGTCCCTGGCAGTGTTGAAGATCAGGATGGGCAGAGCCTGGAGCAATCTGGTCTAGTGGAACTGCATATGGCAGGGCAGTTGGAACTAAGTGGTATTTATCATCCTTTCCAACGCAATTTGGTCTAGGATTCTATGATACTGTATTTACAGAGAGGGTAAAAATCTTCTAATAATTTATAAGTCAGTGAAAATAATAATGTAAAACTGAAATTCAAGGTTTTATGGTCTTAGGGACTTGACATCTCACATTCAATGAAGCCTAACACACACAATGCAATGCAGATTCTGATCTCAGTCTATTCTTTGAGCAAAAAACAAATACTTACTTAAAAATTGATATATCAGCATTCAAAGTAAAGGAATTTTTGATTCACAAATATCTTGAACAGTAATAAAAAAGGAGCAGATGATGTGAAGGAACATACTTTTAGATTTGTTGTCTGAAACTGCATGTGTAGCCAGCCAAATGGGAATTTCATAATTGTTTGACAACATTTATATGTTTTTATTTCACAAGATGATCAGTGTATAATCATCTATATTGCTGGTAGGTTTTTCAATAGTTTTGAATTCTGCATCTCAAAACCATTACCTTGATTTGTGGAGCTTAAAACTCAAAATTCTTCAGTTCTGATGTGCCACAGGACTAATATCTGATATGAAAAGTTGTCCATTCTTTCAAAACTGATCCTGTGAGGACTTAGGTAGATAATCTGATGCATAACAAATTTACTTGGCTATAAGATATATATGTGTGTGTGTGTCTGTGTGTGTGTACACATATGTATGCATAAATGTTTGCAAGTTCTGGGCCTTAGACAACACCACTAAATTATTTGTTTGTGAACTGTTCAAGGATTCTTCACAGAAATACAACATATTTCTTTACTCCACTTGAAACTGGTTTACAAATAGAAGGTTTGTCAGACATTTCAGCCTTTAACTCTGACAAGTGAGGCCAGCAATTAAGCCAGAAAGTTATTGCTGCTCATGAATGTTTTCTGGTAAAACAGCACATTCTAAGACATGACTCATCATGATTTATTGACTCCAAAACAGAAATAATTGTGTAGCACAAAATTGTGGGTAGGAAAAAAAAAATAAGATGCAAGAAAATGAAAAGGAGTCATCGCTCTTTTCTCTTTAGATCAAGGCCCTCAGGATACTTAAGAGACGTCATGCAGTAGGAGGCCAGAAAAAGGTTTTCTGAAGCAGGCAGGTTTCCTCTCCTCCCTGGCTCAGACTCTTGCACTGTAGAATCGTCTCTTTTCAGACACTATAGTAATGACTGCTGGATGCATTTTATCTTCTATCCATAACAGAGTTTCAATCAAGCTTGAAGGTTAAAATACCGAAATATAATCCTCATGCCCACTTATATCTAAAGCCAAAATCAATTCCAAGGACAAGTAATTTATCTTTTTTCTTTTCTTTACGCCTTGTCTCACTAAAATACCAAAGGTTTTGACCATCATTTTTTTGACCAATATTTAATATTTAAACAATATTTAACAGGGTATTTTTATGCACCTATGTTACTCATGGTTGCAAAAACATACTGTTGGTATTTCATAAGTAATCTAAATAAATTACATTTCACTCTGAAAGTTCATAGAATTTCAAAAGGATGGGAATAACTGTGCTTTAAAAATGCCAAAAGAACTAGATATTCAGGAAAAAAAAACCCAACACAGACATTATATCCAAATATAAAAAATTAAGCCATAATGAGAAGTCTCTCATTTTCTAAAGCAGTGAATCAGCATTGAAATCCCTGCCCAACATTAGAAATCTTTCCAAGGCATTCTTTCCAATGATATTAATTAACCTTATAAAAATCTGTGTCTGATATTACTTCAGAGAAGAAAAATGTAAGAAAGCATTTTTAAAATACAATATAGACAAAGCATTGTAGGCTCAATGCAGCAGTGTAGAATGAAGTCACATATAGTGCATACCAGTAGTGACCATAGCATAAGTCATAAGGGTGTTTAGGTTTTGTGTATCACTTAGCACATCTAATAAACCAAGCTTTTCCAAATGACAAACTACTGAAGAATAAACTACTGGACTGTCTTTTTACTTCTCATGGTTTCACAGATTGTTTCTTGTGCTTCCTGAGACTGCTTCCATATTTTATTGCAATTTCTTGTGTTGTTTTTGTAGATATCAGAGTAGTTCAAAGATAGTTAATGTTGCAGTTGTTGGCATTATTTCAAGTTCTTGAAAATTACAAACATTGAGGTTTGTGCATATGACTTGCCATGTCTATGTTTTATGAGTAAGATCAGTTTGAAGCAAGGCTTCACAAATTAGTAATTCAGCACCACTGTTACGTCATATAAGCTACTGAAGTTATTAATCAAAAACATTAATGTAAAACTACATTTGATTAATGGTATTGTAACTCATGAATTTTGGAAGAGGCTAATGTTACCTGAGGAAGGGAAGAATAAACTTAATCTGTGTAGATATCTAAAGCTAAATTTTAACAATACATGTATAACTTTATTGTGGCTCACACAATAAAAAATGAGCTGTGTTGCATGATTTTGTACATGTTCTCTAGTGCATCAGTAATGGCTCAACATAAAATAATTCTGTAATTAATACAGTTAAGGTATGAAACAAGGCATGTAATTTGGAAAGTAGAAATAAGAGAAAAGAAATTCTAACTATGCCTTTTATCTTCAGATTGTTGGTTGTTCTTTTTGTCACTTACTTTGTTACTGTTTGATTCTGAGGTTTGATTATTTAGTTACTAGTTTTTAAAAATAAAAAACATGGAGATTAGAAGTATCTTAACAATAGCTTTTTTAAATATTACCAGGTGAATTGTTAACATCAAACAACAGAATAATGGCAATATTGTCTGTAGAAGACCTGTAGAAGATATCTAGGGTAGTCTCTGGCTTATAATAAGACTATTCCCAGCTTTAGAGCAGCTATCCTGCCAAGGGAAATCTGTCAAGACAGAGATTCCAAAAGTTCCCCATGGCAAACCATTCTAGTGTTTCATTGGGGTGAAAAAATTCTTCCTAATGCATAACCCGAATCTCCCATGCTGCAATTTGTGGTCATTACTGCTTGTTACACGCTGCTCTCAAGAAGAATTTGGCTTCATCTTTCAAATTCCCCTTCATGAGGTTGAAAGCTGCCCCTTAGCTCCCTATTCAAGCTGAACAAACCCGAGTTCCTCCATTTCCATCAATAAATCAATGTGTTCCCTGTCCATCCTTGCTCCACTCTGCTGGACCTTCCCCATTCTCCTGCATCTGCTTTGAGCAGGGCATCCAGACAGAGTATTCCAGAAGGTCCAGTCTCACCAACTGCAAAGGTATAGCAATTTCTCTCAGTTCATTGGCAACATGCCTCCTAATGTAGCTTGGTGTACAACTTAAGACTTATTTGGACTGAGTATGTTTGTGGCTTAAATTCAACTTGGCATTAGTTGTGAAACTGATTTGAGATATTATTATTCTGTTAGATATTCAGCCTTTATATACCTCAGATACAGAACTCTGCACTTCTGTTCTTGGAATTTTATGAGATTTCCATTAATCCAAATTTCTTAAGGACTGTAGCTCTGTCATTAGATATTTAGGCCACTCCCAGCTGGTATATGTTATGTATTTTATCTCTTCATTCAGGTCAATGGTGAAGAGCTGGCCTCAGCATTGGTTCCAATATACTTTCCTTGACACTTACTGGATGCCAGTCAGATATCAAGGCATTGTCCAGAATTGTTCAGACAATTTTCATTCTATCTGGCTGTCCATCCATCCAGATGTACTTTCTCAACTTCCAGACAATAATGCTATGGATGTTGGTGTACCAAGTCTTATTTATCCCAAATATTTTTGTAATTCTAGATGTCACTTGGAAAAATCAATGTTTGGAGCCAAAACCTGCCTTTTTGGGTATTATAATGTCAAATTAGAGGTTGTCTCAAGATACTAATCATATTATAGGCATAACCACTTCCTAGTATGTGCTTGTTGCTCAGCAAATATAAAGATACCTTAAAGCTGGAAGTAATCACCTATATATAAACAAGTTATACCATAGTGCTGCAATGAGATCACATTTGGGATCATGAAGTTGTTATTTGTCTACCCTTGTACTGGATTTGGGTGGCAAGGTTTGGGGTACTAGGGGGTTGGAAGAGGTAGGGGATGAACCTACAAGGGTAAGCAACAAAGACAGTGACAGCCAGCTTCAAAATGGATCTGCTGCTGCCCAAACCCAGCCCATCAGTGAAACAGAATCACCTGTGAGATAACACATGTAAGAAAGGCAGGAAAAAATGGTAACAGCAACTGCAGCCCAAGAGGAGTGTGAGAATATGCAAGAGGAACAGCTCTGGGACACCAAGGTCAGTGGAGAAGGAGGGGTAGATGCACCAGGCACCAGAGATGAGATTCCTCTGCAGCCTGTGGTGCAGACCATGGTGAGCTGTGCCCCTACAGCCCATGGAGGACCATGGTGGAGCAGATGTATGTCTTTGAAGGAGGTTGTGACCCTATAGGAAATAGGAGTTAGGAGAATCCTGACAGTATCTGTGGACCCCTGAAGAGAGGAGTCCATGCTGGAGCAGGTTTTCTGGCAGGACTTGTGACCCCATGGGGTACCCAGGCTTGAACAGTGTATTTCTGGACTGCATTCAGTGGGAGGGACCCACACTGGAGCAGTTTGTGAAGAGCTTCCCATGGGAAGGAGTCATATTGGAGAAGTTTGTGAAGGCTGTCTCCTGTGGGACAGTGTCCACACAGGAGTAGGGAAAGTGTGTAATGAGTCTTCCCTGTAAGGAAAAGTGATCTTCAAAAACAGCATGTGAGGAATTGGTCACAAGCCCAATGCTCCACTCCTCTGTGCCACTGCTGGGGAGGAGGGACAGAAAATCAGGAATGAGGTTGGTTAGGGTGGTTTTAAGATTATTCATTATTATGCTATTTTTAAATGAGCATCAAATAAAGTGATTTACTCAAATAAAGTTGAGTCTGTTTTTTCCCATGATGGTAATAGGTGAATGATCTTTCTTTACCTCAACTTGTGAAGCTTTCCTCATGTTTTCTTTCCCCTGTCCAGCTGAGGAGGGTAGTGCTACAGCAGCTTTAGAAGGCATCTGGCAGCGAGACAGGGTCAAGTCAACCCAACCCAACTCCCATTCAGACTAGCACAAGGAGTACAGTATGATGTTTAGACCCCCCATTTTATCCTAATGCACTTTTATAATGATTTAACAAATAATTCTCAGCTGAGTACATAACAATATTACTTCTACTGGCTAGACAAATCACTTTTATCAGGTTCACATCAATAGCTAGTCCTGCAATTTCTTTGATTATTGCAACTTCATCTTGCATTTCACTGCTTCTTCAGATTAAATGTATTTAAACCACACAGTCTTAAATCCCTTCTAGCTGTACTACAGAAAGCACTTCAATTGAGTTAATTCAGTTTGTACCTGCCTTGTTTGATGGACCTGACCTGACACTCTGGATAAGGGATTTAGAATTCTTGAAAGGTCAGGATCACCTTCTTTCTATTAGCCTGCAAGAGAAAAGCTGAATTTGGAGTCCATTAGGCTTCTCCCTTACAAAACATTCAGTCAAACCACTTAACATAATGCACTGTTCATCATCTCTAACACATGAGATTTTTTCTTCTTCATCAGATTACAGGGATACAATCTCCCTTCTCAGATGTTGACTTCTGCTGAAAGAAAATGTGAATGTGTGCCAGGAAAGATCCTCAACTTATCTCAGACCATCAGGATTCCAAGGCATGACACAGCATGTACTTATAATTCAGACAAAAATAATCAAATTTTATTTTAATTTCCTACACCTAGTATTTTCTTTTTCTTTTTCCTTTCTTAAGA
>WEIU01016827.1:24019-50803 GCA_013389925.1 Aegithalos caudatus | reverse complement strand
ATGTAATTTTTTACTTTATAATAGATTCCTACATCTTCAGATTTCAGTGCAAACCTATCCAGGTGCATTTTTATCTTAATAATTCTTAAAATTCTGTTTGTCTTTCTGTTTACTAATGAAAACCACTATATGTTCAGAGGACCATCAGCAATGTTTTCAGCACCTTTTTTTTCTTTGGCAACAGGTAATATAATGCACCATACAAATATGGTTTGAATGGTTTTTTCCTCTGTGTTTTCACATACTTTTTATCAGTCACTAATATGAAAGATTAAAATCAGCCCCTTAACAACAGGGTTTCCTTCATTTACTCCTTGGTGTCAGTCTTATTCTTGATTAGATAATTTTAAAAGGGTGAATACCAATCATATTTTCTTAGTCTCTGTAGTTTTTCTCGGCTTTAGTTAAAAGGCATTTCCAAAAGCTTTTGTTTCTCCATTATGTGTCATCCATTTCACTCATATTCCGTGCTCACTGAGTTTATTAAAATGCTCTATAATAACTTTGTAAATTCTGATTCAAACAAATGTTGTTTAAAAAATACCCAAAACTTCACCATAGTTACTATGCGTCTACTGGCATAGTGTTATATGAGGTTTTGGCTAGAAATCAGGTATAACAGAGCACTTCAGAAGTTGTTATTATTATTTTTATTAGCTGTTGTCCTCTAATGCTGAGGTTGTTTTGAATGATAGTTCAGTACTAATTTAATTCCTTGAGAGACTGAGTAATGAATCCAGTTTGTGTTGGATTTTTTACTGTTCCTTTTTCGGAGTCGTTCCAAAATATCTTCGATAGATATTTGAATAGAGCAAGATATTCCAGCTGAGCAAATCTTTCTCAGCCTTCCCATTTAGGTTAAAATTAGAAGCTTCCTAAGCTGTTTTGCAGTCAAAACTGATGCAAAAAGGCAATTTATTTTTTTCCTGACTTTGTACCAGTGAGGGTACTTTTTACACCTTGCTTATCTGTCAGCCCCACTGCATCTTTTCCAGGTTCCCTGCTGGTGTTGAGGGCATGATGAACATCTGGTACTTGATATGGAAAGATATCTGAAACTGAAACAGGGTTGTAGACAGACAAGGGACACAGTTGCAATAAAATTTAAGAGAAGTAATAATTTTGAGATGTCATCTATAAGTTCTAGGTAGGAATTACTGAAGCAAGAAAAAATAAAGTTTTGGTAAACCAGAAAAAAATTAAATAAGGAAGAAAGGAGCTGGCAAGGTCCTGTAAAACAAATTAGGGGATATTTAGAGACTTATGGAAAGATGACAGAGGTGAGAATTTAAAAAATATATACATTTCATTATTCCAAAAAATTCTTTCCAAAGTGTTCACTTTTCTAACTCTGAGCACTGGACCAAGCCAATTGGAGAGATGACATTTGCTGTTGTAGCAGCTCATCTAGTTGTCAGGTTCATGACACACAAAATAACAACTGGTATCTCCTGAGGGCCATTTCAGTTGATGGTGATGTGAGACCCATGCAGAGCTGTTTGACCCTATTGGATGGTACAAAATCAGTAAGATTAGTTGAAGTTAGACATGCTTGGTAATCAAACCATGTGTCTAGCTTTTAAGGATGGATTTTAAGAGAGAAAACTCTACGTATTTTAGTTTAAATCTTCTTCTTAGTCTTCTAGGTATCTCAGTTTCTTTATTTGTAGATTACTGATAATATTTGCTTTTTCTCAAGGAACTGTCAGTTTCTACTCAGTTGTTGAGTTGTGTCCAAATGAATCGCTACAGGAATGTTAAAATTGATAAAGTCCAAAAATGGAAAAGTCTGTATCAATGCTGAATGGTTTTCTTTTTGGTTCTTCAAACACCAAGACAAAATATGTAGTTTGTCAGGCTTACATGGGGTTGTTGTTCAGAACATTGCATAATGGCCTGACTTTTCTCACCCACTGCATTTCAATTGAAGTATGAATATGTGCAAAGATTATAAAGAGCTCATGAAAGTACAGAATGTGGACCTCAATGTCAAACAATAGAAGGTGAGTATTTGCTGAACATGTAAAAAGAATGGTGGGGGGGAATATAGCTGGCAGTTTTAGCTATGAATAATCCAGAGTAGTATATAGATAGCTGAGCTTCTGGAAGCATGATGTAAATGCACTTTTCATACCTCAGCTTTCTGCTGAATTTCTTATGCTTCTGAGCTGTGTTCAATGTAGCTTGTCTTCTTTTGCCATCCTGCTTTGCTACATATAAATGTTTAAAGCAGGAAAACCTTTTTTCATTAGAATTATATTGACAAAAAGACTTGATATTTTTTCTTGCCACAGCACAGAGTGTAAAGATGTTGTTCTATATGTCCACTGAAGGAGATGGCCTTATTTTGGTAGGGTAAACAGTGTTCTAACCTCAAATACCTAAGATGCTTTGGAACAAAAGACAAATGCATATTTGCCTTATAAATTATTAAATATTCTGATATCTGTGACCTTTGTTTCTATTCTCTTTTTCATCTTGTCACTGCTCTGTCCACCCTTTTCCTTAAGTAAGGCTATGGAACAAGTGCCAATTCTCAGAACTTTCAACTTGCACCCAGACAAACTTACACCTATATTGTTAAATTCAGTCACAAGATAAACTATAAATGATCCATAGAGATTAAAGGTAGGTTTTTTTTCCCCCCTAAATATTAAAATATATCAAAATCTATAAACCACATAGTCTGCCTTTATTTTTTTTAATTGCTGGACATATTTCATGCAGAAGAAACATTGATTTAATTCTTGTGTAGTCTAGTCTGAGTTTTTATGCTGATTTTAGGCTGGGAATCTCTCTTTTCTGCATTTCAGAAGCCAGACTTAGGTAAAACGAAACTTAATAAGAACAAAATTTTTGTTTTCCATACCATAAATTTATCATTAAATATTAAGGGGTCTAGAAATCTTCTGATCCTAAACCAAAACCAATACAATTTTTATACATACAGCCAATTGGGTTTTTTAAATAAAATATTATCACAACTATGTTTCTGTACCTTCTGAGCTCCTGTCTTTGTCAGTAATTTTATTTGCGTGTTCACTCTATATGCATTGATCAAATTCCTGGAAATACTGTCTTCTGTTCTTAAAAGTAAAAGAAATTTGTTAATGTTTACAAAATCAGGATGCATATGTAGTGACTTGTTTTTCTCTTTTTATTTCCTTTTTTTTAATACAAGAATTTACTTCTGTATTATTTATTTATTTTTGTGCTAAAAACTGAAATTGCTTGGCTTTTTGCATCTCATTCCTCTGATAATATTTTAGAGGATTTTTTGTTCCATGGATGTCAATTACTGCCTATGCCAAGTGTTGATTTCCAGGGTTTGTTTTTTTTTACATTAACTATCACAACATGAATCTTTGAATATTTTCTTCATCCCATTCTTTTCTTTGTAATATTGTTCTTTAAAACAGAAGGGCTTAAATCATTCTTCAAAATATTCCAAGTCATCAGATGTTTTGTCTGAGAATGTGGACCTGAATATGGACCTGGTTCTATGCATGGAAAACCTAGTACCATTTTAGCAAATTTATCTAAGACCATATGCCATTTTGAGAATTTAATCCCAGTCCCTGTGCTGCCATTTGTACAGAAATGGAAAGCTACTGAATTTCTGTGTGTTAGCAGAAATGAAGCTCTACCTTTAGAGGCAAAGCACACAAATTGTGCCTCAGAAACCTCCTCTTGCTTGCTCTACAACTTGGACTAACTCATATGATGGATTCATGCCTTTGTTACTCCCAAGTTATAAAGTCATTCAAATCCTCATATTTATAATGGGATAATTTAAAAGCTAGCAAGCTTTGCTTCTTTTTGCACAGACACCACCTTATGGATACAGCAAAGCCAGGTGATGTGCTGTCATTTTCTTGACCCTGAAGCAGATAAACTCTCCCAAAGTTAGATGCAGCCTTCCTTCACTTCAGCTCCCAACAAATTTGTGTGGTAGAAACTTGTTCAACTTACTTAACTTCTAGAGTATTTCAGTCATCAACAGGTCATTGATTTCACAGATGAATAAGCATCTTAGGTACCTAGGGGAATCTGAATATCAACAGAGGGTTGAACATCAACTGAAGGTTTATGCTGCTGCTTTTGATAGCCTGACACTGTCTCCTCCTTCCTGTTAATAGGAGGACTTCAGCCAGTTCATAGAATCATAGAATTATTATAGAATCATCAAGTTTGAAAAAGATCATCAAATACAACCAGTAACTTAACAATTTCAGGTCCACCACTGAATCATGTCCCTAGGTTATTCCATTCAACTTAGCACGTAGGCTGCTGCCAGTGAAAGAGCTGAGGATGGTTTATATCTCTGAGAATCAGGTGTTCTCATCTATCAATTCATGCAGCTTCTGGATTTTAAATCTGCACTTTGTCTTCTCTGTTTTCATCTGATTACAAAAATATATCATAACATTTTAAGGAAGTCTGAGGAGCTGTGACAATTTAAAGCAAACAAATGACTCCCTAGCCTAAGGTAGCAATGGAGAGAGCTCAGAGGACCAAAATGAGTGATGAATGTCTCATGATTTACCCTAGAGAAATTTGAAAACTGAGTTTTGTCCTAGAGAAGTCTGTGAAAATGGCTTCTTTACAGAGAAATAGGCTTGTTAATTGACCTTTGGCTAAAATCACACCAGGAAAAATTTTAATAGACACCAAAATACTTGAGATAATTTCAAAATTATCTTTCACAGTGGAAAATTAAGGAATTATTTGGTTTTGGTTTTGGTTTTGGTTCAGTCAGCCCATCAGTAAGTTAAATATAGTGTGGCCATTACAAAAAAAAAAGTTGATTGAAATATTTCAGAAGTTTTTCTTTTGCTGCTCCTTTCTTTCTTGTTTTTCAGCCGCTTATAGAATTGACCTTTCTAATTGAAATTTTCATGGGGAGGTTCTGAAAATCAAAGATCTTTTTGATCATTTCATATTAATGTTAACCAGTCTGTTAGAAAACCAGATGTGATTGCCAAGCTGATTGTTCCTAGGTAAATAAATTGCATTTACAAAAGCCTTTTCAAAATCTAATCTGGTTTAGAGACTTGTTTTGGAAATGTTTCCTTTTTGTTTAATAAAAAAAAATTTTGGTTATAAGTTGTTAATCTATTATTTATTAACCTATTTATTTATTAATATATTATGTTATTAATGGCCAGTAGAGTGAAAAAAAACACCCCAGAAAGATAGTGCACTCCTGAGTGCTTATTAAATTTACTAACCTTTAATACTTTCATGGTATTACAGTCTACAGAACTGTCACTGATAATCGTGATATTTGATTTACAGATCTAAGATTTATGGTGCTTTCTGTCCAGTCCAGTCATGATCAGTGTTTATCTTCATTGCATCCATTTGTTGTCTGGCACAATAAGGACCTGATATTCTGTGAAGCTTTCTGGATCATATTGTCAAAATAAGGGAGAAGTCTGTAATTATATTGAAGTATCTAATTCAGCCATTGTTATTGTTACAAAAAAATATTGTGCATCTCACCTATGTAAAATATTATTCAGTGGTACTTTTTTTGTAAGAATTTTAAATGCAAGGCATAGTAGGAATAAATAATGGTTGTTATAGTATTGGCCAATTTTTTTCTCCTAGGATTCAGCTAAATACTCTGGCCTTGACTCTTAGAGATTAGCAAAACACATCTGTTTTACTACCTGATCAATGTTGTAAGTCATAAGCAGAGACTGTGCCCACAGATGAAATGGTGTAATTGGGATTTTGCCAGCCTCATTAGTGTCATTGATTAGTGTGCATTATTCTGTTTTATTTCCACTTTTTCAGAAGTTATGTCTCATCCTAATTTTCATGTTGCTGCATTTTTAATATAAATGCAGTTTTGTGGTTGTTTTGGGCTGTTTTTTTTTTTTTTTTTCTTCTGAGAATAATTCCTTGAAATATGTTTAGGCTCAGATTTGTCATGATAAGATGCCTTTTGAAATTGTGTAAAGGAAAGTAAAAGGGTAATAATTTACTAATATGAAACCTGAGGCAACATATAAGAAGTAACTGCTATAAAGGACAATGCAGCTGAGCAAGCCTGAAAATGTACAAGTGACTTAAATAGCATGAACCACACAAGCGGTTTTGCTGAAAGACTGGAAGGCTGCCACAGCCACATATAGATGCACCCCAGTTTTAGGTGGAGAAGGTCAGAGACAAAGAAACCTTGAGCTTTGGATTTATGCATACTCAGATGACAGTTGTCTCCTAAAGGAGATATTACAAAAGAAGGGACAAAGTCAAACTGATAAGAGCTTGTCAGTACGATCCAGGCTCAGCTAGTCCCTTTCTTTTTGAAACGTGTCTGAGTGCCACAGGCATGTAGGCAAAATGTAGTCCTGTCATACTGAGGGGTGAAATAAGGGGGTGGGCTCAGCAGTACAGTGAAAACTATTCAGGTGCAGACATGGCTGTAGGTTGCATTTTCGTTAAAATGCAATGAGAAGTTAAAAGCCTCACTCCCTTGCACCTCTTTTCTGCCTTCCAGCTATTGTCTTACTCAAGGATGGAATCACCTCACAGATTAATTTTGTTTCAGATCCTAAAAGATTAGGCAGCTAGTCTGAGCTAAATGTATAGTTCTTTTTCCAAACCAGTGAAAAATGAAATAGGAAACTCCAATATGCAATTAGTCTCTGATACTTGGCCTTAGTGAATGGAATCAAATTGTTAGAGAGGACACAACAAAAGCAAGCCTCACAACCTGCAGAAGCTGGAAAACAAAAGTTTGCAGAAGAAGTATATGTACCTGCAAAACCTATTAAAAAAAAAAAAAAAACAAAAAAAAAAAGTAAATTGTTTGGGGAGCAACTAAATTTTTTCCTGTGAATTTTAGAACCTAAATTAAAAGTACATTTACCCCACAAATGCATTTTTATCACAGACCTGCTCTACATTTGGCAAAGTGTTTTATGGTCAACACAATTTTCTTTAACACATATAAAAGACACATCTGAATTGATATTAAAGGTTTTAGAAAAAGTGTTTTGGAGGCTGAAAAAAAGTATCTCTAGCTTAGAAGGAAAAGAAAGGTTAATTTTCTTTGTTGGCAGAAGTATACTTAGCATAACCCTTGTAACTCACAATTTAGGAATTAGTACAGAATTGAATGCTCAATAGTGAAGAAGTGATTCCTACCTAATACTGGTGAGCTTTTCACTGTTACACTAGCTTAACCTATTAATTATTTACACCAGTAAAAGTACTGCTTTTAGGAGAATCTTCTTACTTATACAAATAACATCAAAACTGATGTCAAATTTGTGCTTGAAAAAGTCCTGACTGAAAAGCCACCACATATCAGTTGCCCTGATTTACCCTCCAACAAAGGCCCTCTCTGCATCACTTGCATTAATTTGGTCTGCTCTTGATTCGCTGTTTGGCAACGCCTGCGGAGGATCTTCAGGTCTGGCTGTGGCGGGTCACAGGCACACATGCCACTGTGGGAGTGTCCAGCTGTTGTCCTGACATCTCCTATTTGACTCCTGCTGAGCTGCTAGGGCTTTATGAACTTTATGAAGATGAATGGAATACCAAGAGGAGTCATTTTGGAAAGACTTCATGACAATATGTGCTCTGAGCAGCTGGATGTCTCCAAAGCTACTAGATTAACTCAATTGTCCTCTAAAAGGGAAAATTTTAGTGATGGGTAAAAAGCATTTCCTGAGAATCAGATCTTTCAGTAGGAGTAACATTCTCCTTTTCCAGTCAGATGAAACCTCAAAGTGTTTATTATTCTTTTTCTATTATATGTTTAATGTTTTAAATTAAATAACTTGGAACTGTTTACACTCTGTGACATATTGACAGTATTACTGGGTTTAGCAGTCATTCCATAAAGAAACATAATTTCCACCATAATCACTGGAGAGATAGATAGATAGATAGATAGATAGATAGATAGATAGATAGATAGACCGACCCATAATGGTTATATGTCTAGCACAGACTGTGGTTTAGTATCAATTTGCTTTGTTTTGGTTTTCAATCAAATGCACCAAGTGTGAAGATACAGCGCTGGAATACACTGGCTGTAAGGAGTTTAAGTTCCCCATGAGCTCAATGAAGTCTAGAAAGTAATTCAGCCTTTATATCTGAAGAAGACACATGGTAGTTAGGTATTGAATTGTTTGCTACCTTTCACTAACTGCAATACGTTATCCTCCATACTCTGCTACAAGTGTCTTTTGTAGGTATTTAAACCTGAAATAAGTCCCCTCCCTCAGTCTTTCTACTTGCAACAATATCTTTAGTGTGAAGAGGAAAATTGCAGTTTGCTGCTCTAGCATTTTGTGTTGCAATAAATGTTAGAAAATAAGAAGCAGTAGCAGCAATAACTTGAGCCGTTACTTTTATGGCTCTTTTGTTTCATGCATCTTCTGGGGATTTTCAAATGTTTGGGTTTTTAAACAGCTTCTCTACAGATGTATTCTGTCTTTTGAGATGTAATTCCAGAAGATTAGGAAAAAAAAATCAGTAAATACATGAAAAGATACGGGCTATCTCCTGTCCTACTAATTAGCATTCTCAACCTTTCTAAAGATTCATGAATTTCAAGGAATTTTCTCAAAATATCAGAATTTATTTCTTTTAAAGAAATTTACTATTTGACAATTCTTATTATAGAGTAAGCATAGTTAACTAAGTATGGACTGGCCTGTGGCATCTGTGGTTTTTTTCCCAGTGATTAGACATGACAGGATGTTATCTTCAACTGTGAGATGGAAGGTAATTCAGTTTTCACAGAACTTTTATGTAATACTGATTGAATTATTATTTAAGATATGTGCTATGTTTTTTGTAGGGCATAATATGCTCACTTCTATTATTTATGACTGAGGTGTTTTACTGCCTTCTAGGTATTCACAGGTGTGATTGGTCCAGAGAGATATTTGTAATGAATAATGGAAAGCAGACTTCGATGTTTTGAGATTTTAGAATTATGTTCTGAACTTTCTTTAGTGTTTTTTTCAGAGAAGATTGTCTTTAAATCATGCACACAAATGGCAAAAATCTTTTTCCATTATAAAACCTGCAACTCTCTAGATCAGTTTGGTAAGAAGGCCTTTATGAGACTATTGCAAGTGGAAGGGCATGAAGATTCAAACTCAGCATTTTACTGAGAGATGCAGTAGGTAAATAACTGATTCATTGTTGCATGAAATTATTAAGAGTTTTGAAATATATGATAGCACATATAGGGGGGAATAACAGTTAACATAATAGTTTCATTCCAGAAAATGAAAACCTCAGTTTAACTCTCCCCTATGTTAAATTTGTTTTTCAGCAGTTCATTAGGAACAATGAAGGAGAATAAATGTTCCTGTCTTGTTTCATGCCCAGAGTGATTTTGGTGATGTAAAGGCTTGTGGAAATAACATTTCCTTTTAATCCAAACACCAACATGTGTAGACAGAATCTGTCTACTATTACTGCATTTTAGACTTCAATTTCATGTCATTTTCTTTTCATGGGTTTAGATGTTTATTTAGGAAACTATTAGGTATTATTTATTTATTGGTAAGGTGACCTAGAGATATTATTAAGATTTGAATTTATCGTCCTTTCTTCAGTGTCTGGTACATCAAAACATTTACACGCCCCTAACATGACTGCACCAGCCCTGTAAAATAGGAGGTATTTTAGTATGTACCCCAGGAGAGTTCTACTTAACTTAGGAGAGCACAGAGAAATCTTCCTCGCAGCTATCATAGCTTTGGAAGCATTTTAAATATTTAAAGACTCTTTATAGCAGTCTTGCCTTTCTCTTGTTATGAAATCCCCATCAGTTTTCTAAAGAGAGAAAGTCTAAATGTAATTGCCTTTATTCTATAGTGAGAAACAGTGTTAAACTACTTTCTTTACAGAAAGACTAAATGCTTGCATCTGATAAGACATGCTTGGATTTTTCTGTTGTAAAACTGAGCATGTGTAAACCTTTCCCATGTGTGGCTTTCCCATTCTTGAGAGCCCCCATGAACTCTGTGACAGAAGCAAACAGAGTCTCAGCAAGGCTGTTGCAGTTTCTTTTCACTGGTAGTTCGACAAGCTGAACTCTATTGATGGAATTTCAAGAGGGTCATCACAGAGAATAAAAATCATGTAGTAAGTCATTGCATGAGAGGTCCATTGCTGAGTCTGGCAGAGATCAAAACAAGTTTCTTACTTCTTTCATAACATTAATAAATAGGAACATGTGCCAGGAAGGTGAAATGCTTTATTTTTTTTAAATTTAAAAAGAGATTAGTGCAAGTCCTAGCAGACAGAATCAGGTGAAAATGAATGGCAAATAGAACATTGGCAGAAATAAAAGATGTCTGAGAGGCTGGTGGATTTTGAATAAAGAGATATAGTCAGTACATGGAAATACATGGATCCAAACTGACATTTTTGTTGTTTGGAATAAATATGGACAATACTTCTCAACAGCAGCAAATCTGTTTCTGGCACAGTGTTCTAGCACCTAATTACTTACTCTAGCACCTAAGTACTGAGTGAATGTTTATTCAGCACAGTTTAGAAGGTTTTCTTTATCTTTGTGGAAGAAGAAATCCTTACTTTATGTTTGGTTGTATTTCTAAGAATGTTAAAGTGTTCCTGCCCACTTGGTAGAGAAGACCACCATCCTAAGGTGTCTCAAGCTGCTCGTGCAAAAAAAAAAATAAAAAAATGACTCACTTGATGCCAAATTTTTAAAAGTGAGTCATGGTTTTATTTATAAGGAGTAGGTAGGAGGATATGAGAATTCCTCAAATCCCCTTAGGTTTTAGGAAACCCACAGTGAAAACAACTTTTAGTTGTCTAATCTGGGCAAATACTATCAGTGTCCATTTTTTCCTGGTACCTCAATAAACTTCTACTCTTACTTCCTCAAGTGTTAATTTTGAGAAAAAGGAGGCAAAGAAGGGGCACTATCAAGAAGTAAAAATTGGGAAAAGAAACATTCAGCAATCACTTGGTACCCCTTTTCCAAATTGTCTTAGAAACAGATTCAGCTCTGATGAGGAGCTGAATTCCAAGCCATCTGTGAATCCTCAAACTTGTACACCCACAGTGGAAAATGGGTATAATTTGTTTCTATAGCTGCTTATGGGATCTGCCAAACTTTTTTTTTTTCTCTTTTGGTTGCTTCTCTTTTCCATCTACATCCGTCTTCATCCTTATTTTCTCTGAATTTCTGACCAGTAAGGAGAGGATAGAAGCACCATCTGTTCTTGAAAAGCTCTAAGTTTGGCTTCTTCTGCTGTTAATCAGCAGCAAATCAGACTAAAGCACAGCAACTGGTATTCCTGAGCTATAATGTATGTTACAGCAAACAGGAGCAAAAATTATATGGATTTGTTTTTAGTTACTAAACTAAGTATGACATGCTTACTGTGGGATTGTTGTTTAATTGCTTCACAAATATATTGACCAATCCAGGTTTTTCAGTCCTGAGGATATTTCTATCTGTTAACAAACTATATCTGAACATTTTTCATTCTTTTTTTCATTCCATCTTGAGAATTTATTTAAGTGTAATCTATAATCCAATTAACTTTTCCTCCAACAGTAGCATTAAATGTTATTTTACAATAAGAAGAAATCATGGTAAAAGCTGTGAAGATTCTTTTCTTTCTTTGTGTCTATTGGACAAACTGGTGTAAAATCATACATAAGAGAATTCACGCTAATTGTAAAAAATATGTTTCACTTCAAGACATTACTGCTATTAAAACTCCACTTGGCAATTACAGCAATAAATATGTTAATTAGTTTTTCCTTTAAAGCATTGGGAGTTCATAAGTCATTAATGACCAAGAGTCCTTAGGTGCAAATGAGTCAAAATAATTCAATAGTGTGCATGGCTTCATGAAGAAATGTGATGAGAATTCCTGTTTAAATCTGAGTAGTGTGCTAGGTTTTGTGCTATGACATTTGAAGACTGAAAATGCATGTATATGGAATACACTTTCCTCCTCTTGTGAAAATGGAGGAGTAAATCTTTGCAGTGTTTTGTCATGACTCAATTTTAATTTCGATCCTCTGCTTTTATCGCTACAGCATATCCAGTCTTTTTTCAAACCAATACAAATAAAAGCATCACAGTCAATTCCTGGTTTCTGATGTTATGACAAACTGCAGTGAAGGCCCATTATTCTGTCTCCTTTCAGTGAGCAGTAGATGAAGGAAGAATTTCACCCTAAGTGCTTTTTTCACTGGAATCTCCAGATGGTCTGGTGTTACTGTGCTGCATCCGACACACTGACAAATAGGCTGTCAGTGAAGATTTTTCCTGTAATGTACACTGTGAAACGAAGCCATCTATTTGTTGATATACATTGTTTGAAGTGTGTGCAGTTTGCCATGAGACATCATGGGAAGGTGGCACATCTTTACCTCTGTATGAATGCAACACTTGATTGGAGTTGAACTGATGTGCTTGTTATGAGATGTCAAATGAAGTAATGTGCCAGTGAAATAGCTGTGCAGAACTAAGTCAAAAGTATTCTTAATATTTACAGGGTGTTATTAGCTCTGTAGTCCCTCAATATTTTCTTATGTGAGTGGTCTGACTGGATGGAATTAGCTAAACCCATCAAAGTTTGGTTACCTACCATTAACTAAAATAATAGAAATAGGGATCCTCTTATTCAGTTCCTCATTGGATTGAAGGCTACTGCAACAGTGGTAATTTGGAAGCTTAAATAAGCTGGAGGAATAGGAATCTTAACCTGTTAACTGTTTCCCTTACTTGGCTGTATCCTTTGGTAGAACTTTACTTGAAGTAGTTTAATTTTCTTCACATTACTATTGCTGTGGATTTTAACCACAGAATTTTTCCTGCTGCATGTTGATAACTAATTAGTTTCAGCAAATCACATATGTTTTCTTGGCTTTGCTATTTTAAAGTGAGTCCTAGTTCAGTGTGACCAATACAGGCCTGCATTTGATCTCACAGAGTTACTTTTCTATTTGTTGGAAGATAATTTGGTCCTCAAACTCATAATCCATGTCATAATGCATGTCATTGGTTCACCGGGGAATATAATTTACCAGGAACAGGTGTACACTGGTCTTCCATAACATCTTTTTCTAAATTGGAGAGAAATGGATTTGGTGAGTGGACTGTTGGATAAGAAAGTGGTTGGATGACTGTGTCCAGTGGATAGTGGTCAACTGTTCAGAGTCCTGATGGACATCAGTGACAAGTGGTGTCCTTCAAGGGTCCATATTGATAACACTGTTATTTAATATCTTCATTAATAAAATAGACAAAAGGGTCAAGTGCATCCTCAGTACATTTAGAAATAGTACCAAGCAGAGTGGTGTGGTTGCCACATTTAAGGACAGGATGCCACCCAGAGGATCCTGAAAAATCTTGAGGTGGGTATCTTGTGAGGTGTAACAAGGCCAAGAACAAGGTGCTGTGCCTGGTTGGAGGATGAACAGATCAAGAGCAGACTCAGAAGGACTTGGGGGTGCTGGCTGAGAGGCTGGACATTAACCAGCAGTGTGAGCTTGCAGTTCAGAAAGCCAACTGTCCTGGGCTGCATCCAAGGCAGCAAAATCAGCAGGTCAAGAAAAGTGATTCTGGCCCTCTGCTTCCTGTGGGTCTGATTTTCTGAGTCTGTGGAGTTTTTCAGCCTGTAGTAGCTGATTTCTTTCTCTTGAGAGAATCCATCCCTCTCAAGGACAGTGAATGTAAATAGTCTTAATCTCTTCATTACATGCTAGTTTTCTCATACAACCCTCTCACAGGTGTTGTTTCTATTATTTAACCAATGAAGAGAAGTGGTGTCTTTACTGACCAATTATATGGTTCCTCAGGGCAACATGTTATAAAGGGGCTGCACAAAACTCTAAATAAATGTAAATAAAGTCTCCTGATGTTTCTTCTAACTGGAATCAAGCTCTTCATTTTCGTGTCCAACAGCAACATCTTCCCTCTCATGACACCCCACCTGTAGTATTTTATCCAGCTCTGGGATCCTGAGCACAAGACGGACATTGAGCTGTTGGAGTCCAGAGTAGTGTCACCAAGAAGATGAGAGGGATGAAGTACCTCTTGTATAAGGAAAGGCAGAGATATTTGGGTTTGCCCATCCTGGAAAAGGAAAAGCACTGGGGTGACCTAATTGCAACCTTCTAGTACCTGAAGACAGCCTACAAGAAAAACAGAGTGATTTTTTACAATACAGTGTAATAAGAGGACGAGTGGGAATGGTTTCAAACTGGAAGAGAAAGAAATTCTTGACTATGAGGGTGGTGAGGCAAAGGTTGGAATAGGTTTTTCAGAGAAGTTGTGTACTCACCAATACTAGAAGTGTTTAAGGCCAGCTTGAATGGAACTGTGAGAACCTAGTCTAATGTAAGATGTATCTGCCCATGTGAGGGGGTTAGAACTAGATGATCTTCAAGATCCTTTCCAACCCAAACCACTCTGTGATTTGTTTATTTATAGTATTCCAGAAAGATATGTTCCTTGAAAAGGCAACATAAAAGATACTATTCAAATCAGTCTGTCGCTACATGCAGCCAAAAAGGAGCTAAATACTGTTGCTAACTACAAAAAGCTTCCCGTCAAATAATTCTGTTGCTTCATTTCACTCATTATGCAAGTGTATGTAGTGATTTCTACCTGCAATTTTAATTATGTTTAAGTAGTTGCAGAAGTTAGGAGTGGATTGTCCTGAATAGTTTTGGGGAAAATTTTGTAGTTTCTCACTTTAGTTTATAAAGATGAGAGTCTATGTATTTATGTGTTTAGATTTATTTTCATATTCTAAATTTTGTTTGGAAATGAAGATCCATAAATAAGTAACATATATGACTCTGTATACATAAGCTGATCTGCTGCTTGTACATTGAAGCATTTAATAAAACTTCAGAGTATCAGTGCTTTTGACATCACTTTTTGCTTTCTTTTTTTCCCCTTGACCCAGTCTGCTTAAACAATAATTAATTCCTCCAGAGAGATTCTGCTGCAATTTGGTGTTCAATGGTATGGATGCCAGCCACAGTGAATGCAGCATGTAAGGAAACAAATAACTTAGTGAGGCTTATTGTGCTCTACCCTACAGAAACAACTGAATCAGCAAGTACTCTGAGAACACAAAACAGGCAGTTTCACTTTGGAAAAATAGACAAGGAGCTGACTGGGAATGAGGTGGGCAAATCTAGTTTGCTTCTAAACAGTGTTACTATTCTTGTGTTAGTATAGAATTACCTTAGAAAAATAGAAAGTTACCAGGAGGATTGACAGAAGGTGACTTTCAGAGCCAAATGTCAGTTGTTGACTGAGCCATCTGAAATATTGCAGACTACTAATTTATTCAGATTTATCAGTTCAGTACATTTAATTAAAAACAAAGAGGCTAGGATCATAAATATGCTGATCCTATAGACATTATGGGATGTAAAGAAGTGTCTGTGCTAGAGAAGAATATTTTGCTACCTTTGTAAAATTCCACCCAGGTTTGACCAAATGGCAAAAATTCTAGTCTGTATGTGCTCAGTGGCAGTTTTTGGACTCCAGCTAGCTGATATCTCCCAGAAGACTGGCTGTAAAATCTAAAATATATGCACATATTCTGTCCTGTGATTTCAGTAATTCTTTGCTCAGACAAAGCAGCATTAAACACATCTCTAAAGGATAAAGTATTTTGAAAAATTAGGTGTTAGATACCTTGAGTTTGTTACCTAGTGCTGAAATAAGTCTTTTACTTTAATACATCTCTTTTGTCAAGGTAGATGTTGACTAAAATCTAACCTCATGCAAAGGAAAAGGAGCCAGACTTTTCAAACACAGTGTTGTACAGATAATCACTCTAAAATCCTGCTAGGAAAGACTAAATGTGCCTTCAAATTAGGTACCAAAAATATGCAATAAATAAGTCCCTATATTAAGCAACTTCCAAAAAAGAAAGTACTGGATATCCATTTAATGAGCATCACATATAACAGAGTCTATATTGGAAAATAAAATTATACATAACTATAATGTACATGTACAAGAGCTCATTTTTCACATTGCACTTTCCTGGATCTACAGGGCATGACTTTTAACTTTAATAAAACTTAGTATGTTTTTCAGATCAGAAATATATTGTCAAGTATAGCCCTTAAGATCATATTCAAATTTAATAAAATGCATGATATTGCCTTGAAATGCAATTACAAATTGTATAGACAAAATATGAATGTGCACAATAACAATTTTTAAATCTATTTGGACAAGCTTACATATAATAAGTTATTTTATTATATATTTTAAAAACATTACTGTATTTCTGCCTTAATTCTCATTTGATTAGTTGTCCAAGAGAATGTGATGTATGTTAATTATAAATTAGTAATTATATATTATTCATCTATCTTAATGATAGATTGTTCCATACTTAATTATGCTGCATTTTAAAAATGTGATTATCTAAATTATTTTGGCCAAGACTGGAAGATGGGATCAAAGATTCGTTTTGGTAATTTCTGGGTTACAACAAAATGTGTGTTGAGGAAAGATGAAAATCACCTTTTCTGGAAAATGATCTCTCTGTGTATTATTTTCCCTCAGACTTAATGAAAAAAGTCTCATGAAAAGTGAAGCTTTTTTCAAGCAACCAAATTTCTCAAGGATTTCCACAGCTTTTCATTAGGTGTTTTATTCAGGTACCTCTGTAAAAGAACAAATGTCATTACAAATGTTTAAATGCACCTAGTCCTGTTTTTGCTAACATTTCATCATGTGATTGTGCTGTATATACTGCAACATTCATGCTTGCTTTCTAATCCACTTATAGCTTTTTTTTATGCAGGAAATGAAGTACTGGAACATTAAGAAATGAGGAAAACACATGATATTAGGGGAGCTTAGAAAGCAGTAAAAATGAATTCTTGCAAAAAATTAATAATCATATTGTTAAAATAGGTCATTGCTTTTCATCTGTCATTACTCTGAGAAAGATATTAATTCAGTATTCAGAACATCAGTCAAAATGTTCACATCCACAGAGGACATGAACGGAAATGAATTTATAATTACCTATATAGTATGTAGGAGCATTACGAATAACGAGTCATAGAAAATGTGTATGGACTGGGAATGTGCATACACATCCAGATAAATTTCAGCTCATAAGTTAAGTACCTGTCTGTCTGGATTACTATAGTTGAAAAATTATATAAAACATTCTCTCTGACAAATTAGCATTATAAGGAGCTAATTGTACTTCAATGTTACCTTCTAGAAACAAAATGATGCCTGAATTTGACAAAGCCCTCTAACAATTGTTTCAATGGCTAGAAGATAGGGCAGATGGCTTCACTCCACTGAGGGTAAATTTAAAACTGTTATTATGCATTTTGCATGCTAGCCAAATGGAGTGCTATGATTTGGAGTCATTATTAATTCAGACAGTTTTGAAATTTCCTGAAATAAAATCTCAGGTTTTTTAATTGATTTTGCTCTTTGTTTCTTGTCAAGCTCTTAGAAGAAGAGGAACTGTCCAACCTCAAAGAATTACTTGTGAAGGGAAGTTATTTATGTTGTCTACTTTGGGCAGAACAGGTGCCCTGAATTTTTAGGTGCAGTCTCTGAGGAGAAGTGACTTTCTTTAGGGTTAGGGTTCACAGGATCACACATATGCTACAATTACACTGCCTGCTTTGAAGACATCAGCCACCTTTGGTCGGCTGCGCAGGGAGCTTGCTACTTAAATAAGGTTCCTTAACTATGGGCTTGTATGTAGGTGGAGTGAGATGGATCCAGGTTTGGCCTTTATAAAACTTTCCCTCTTTTTTACACATTTTGAGTTTCAGAATTCTTGTTGTCCTTTCTGGTTTTGTTTTTGGTTTTTTAGTTTGGATTTTTTTAGCTTGTGTTGTCAATTTTTTTCTCTCCCTGCCCTCCTAGCATGTTGCATTTCTTTCCCTACAGTTTGGAGGTAAGGTTACAAGACAGACTAAGTAATCAAGTTGATTCTGTAACCAGGATTTAATAGCAATAGCTGGCTGTAGTAGGGTCTTATTCTCTTAAGCTTATTTTCCTCACTATTTGTGTTTAGCTGCTCTCGCTTCCTATGCAGTAGTATCAGTTTTCTGAATATTGCCATGATTTTAAGTGAAAAAGATGTGAAAAGAAAACTAAAGGGGCCTTTGAATCTGTCCTTCCTGTTTAGAAATTTTAATCTTAAAATACGGCAAAAATCTGTAGAGAAAAACTTAATGTTTACTTTGTCTTCATTAATAATCAAAACAAAGCTCCCTTCATTATAGGTTCTTAGAATATATCAGACAAACATAAAGGTGATTTTTTAGTTTTTAGGGTGTGCTTTTTGAGGGCTCTTGGTCTTTGAATTTTGTACATGCTATTATTCAATGTGGCTTTTTGGTAGCTACCTGCTGTGTTTCCCTGCATTCTGTAGGGGACCTTTCCTACTCCCAATGTACTGGCACTTGTACACCAATGTGTTTCTTCTGCACAAATCACTGGCAGTCAGGAGAAATTCATTCAGACCAAATGAGATCTTATTCTATGAATTTATAGTGTATATATCAAATGAGAAGATCAACATTCATATAATTAATGCCCCTGCTCCAATCCCAAGTCATAACCCTTTAGTGCATTTTAGGTCTATCAAATGATGTTTCATGAATTGGTAGGTAAGAGAATGCATATTAAATTGAGCAAGAATGAATGGATTTAGGGTTTAGGGTGGAAAGGCTGATGGATTTGGCAAGGAATTTACTTAGGTAAAGTCAGGTGGGTTGGCAGTAAGCAGAAACATATTTTATTTTTTGGCAGTAAAGCTGTTATGCTCAGGGAATATCATATGTCTTGTTGACTGAGGTGGAAAATTTTTGGAGAGATCCTCTTGTAAAACTTCTGGAATTATATCACAGCCTTTGTCAAGATGTAAATAATTCAGTATTGCAAAGTCATCTGGAGAACAGTCAGGAAAAGAAAGCAGGGATTTTTTGACATTGATGCTTCTCTTATATTCAGGAAAAACTAGTTCCTTGATCCCTTTTATATAAGCACTGGGACTGTGCCAGCCAATGGGATGCTGGTTTTAATCCATAAATCAAAATGTTATGCAAGTTAAAAAGAAGTCTGTGTCTTTAATCCTTATAAAACAAAACAAACAAACCAACCCCACAAAACCAAACCAAAACAAAGAAAACCCTCCCTCCTCCCCCCCAAAAAATGAGATGCGAGAGAAAGAAAAGAAAAAGGAAAGAGGAAAGAGAAAGGAAAAGAGAAAGAAGAGAGAGAGAGAGAGAGAGAGAGAGAGAGAGAGAGAGAGAGAAAGAGAAAGAGAAAGAGAAAGAGAAAGAGAAAGAGAAAGAGAAAGAGAAAGAGAAAGAGAAAGAGAAAGAGAAAGAGAAAGAGAAAAGAGAAAGAGAAAAGAGAAAGAGAAAAGAGAAAGAGAAAAGAGAAAGGGGAAAACAAGCATTTAGTTTAGTGAAATGGTCTCATGTTGTCTTCACCTTTTATTTCTCTCTTTAATAATGAAGAGTATCATTAAATCATGTCTCTTCAATCTGTTCTTTCCTCACTTTTGTTTGGAAACAATGTTTCAAGGAATTTTAAGAAGTTTAATTATTAAAATAGAAACAGTTTAATCACTCTTTCATCACAACTAATATGATTCAGTTCTGGACAGTTTTTTGATTCTAGCACTATGTTATGTGTGGGCACAATTAGGCACCAAGACTAATTTTTGTTAATAAAGTATTGCACAAATAAAGGTCTGTTTAAATTAGATTTGATTTGGGGTTTCATTTGATACCTCTAATGGAGATATATAAAATACGTCTATCTTTAGTGATGTTAACTTTTTTCTTTTTTTTTTTTTTAATTGTGGAGAGATTAGTGATCTTGACTGTGATCTTTCTAGAGTGCTTACCATTTATCTGGCATTTGAATAACCTGTTGTTAAGACATCTGTTCAACACATTTGTATTTAATGCCAACGTGTAATTTGTGTAGATATGGCTGATGTAAAATATGTCTTTGAGTTGCATACTTTCTACTCTGAGCAAGAATTTAACATCCCATATGCCCAAAACCAGCTGAAATCTTCTGATAAGAATAGTCCAAATATTCCCTCTAGGAGTATGCAGTTATATGTGCATACGTACATCTTTATTTATAAGTAGTTGTGGTCCTCTTTTTACTAGTGACCTCTGTGTATCTTTCCATCTGTGTGTTTGTGGGTAAGTGTGTTAACAGTGGTATATTTTTATGAGTATGATTTATTTCTCTAGAAAAAGTTAAACATATAACATTACCCATATGTGCTGCATGCAAACGAAAAGATATGTCCCCATTTTTAAAATTAAAATTCTCATTATTTAGTGGAAATTAAGTTTCAGAGTAGAATAAGGAGCACTGTTGACACTAAATGTGATTTTTTTTGTACATGCAAAGAAACATGTCTAATTAATCATAAGAATTATTTTTAGCTCGGTATAGGGATGCTGTAAAATATTCATGGTATGTACTGCATCAACTTTGAGAATTATTCTATTTTTCTATTTCTAAAATAATTTTTCATGTATATTGAGTCTAGGTTTAGGACATGGGACATTTCAAAGCTTTTTTTCCCCCGGCTCCTGTTAATGAGAAAACATAAACAGCTTCTTGATGTAAGCCTTAAAAATGTTTTATACTAACAAACTCGGTCAGAAATGTTTAGTTAGACTATTTTACCTAAAACAAAAAGTGTTTTTATTAAAAACCTGAAATCTTTGGAATCTTTTCATATAATCGTGTCTTTGTTTTTTTAAAAAAAATTCCTTTTTTTTCAAGAATTGTGAATTTTCATTTTGTCATCATATCTGAGACAGCAAATCAAATGAAATATAATTTGTCTGTGCCTGCTGTGTCAGAGCCATAGCATTTCCAATGATTTCAGTCTTCTGATGCACCAAAATATTGTCTAGTCAACTTGATTTTCTTCAAAGAGAATAAAGTGTTTTGAAACCATTAGACACATAGGCTTCAGAAAATTAGTTGTGAATTTGGCTTTGTTCAGAGTCTGCTAAGCAGAGAAAATATTGTGCATGGTGGTATTCAAACTCTGCTATGAGCAAAAAAGTGTACAGTTTTCCTAAAGAGGTCAAATTTAAATTACAAACAAGCAAGCAATTTGTTATGATGTAAAACGCACAAACATAAGTCTTGTAAACGATAAATGCTGAACTATAACTTCTTCTTTATAGGCCAACATCAGTAAGTTGGTTTTTAAAAAGCTACTTCTGTTGTAAAACTAAATATATATTTATTTTAGTACAAACGAAGTAACCTTTAGGAATGTGTTCTCTCTTTCTTAATTGCCTTGGAAGTTCTATGCAAAGGAAAAAAGAAGTAACTTTTGATGAAATTGACTGAAATGAAAAACCATGATTTTCAGATTTCATCTTTTATTTTTTTTCCCTCTGTTTCAATCTCTAGTTTGGGAAATTGAATTTTTATGGATTTCCTGAATTGCAGACTCTCAAATCTATAATGCTGCGTTAAATTTAGGGTTATGTTTTCTTTCTCTTGAAAGAAAAAGCCCCAAAGCTATAAACATGTTAGTTCTGTTGTATCTCCTACTATGAAAGCCTCACCTGAAAATACCGCTATCTTTTCTATGATTCAGTAAAATAATTAAATATCAATATTTATGGATTGCTAAAATGTTTAAACAGTTTTGCTAAGTGAAAAGTGATATATGTATCCACAACTTTTCAAAATAAAATATTTGAAAACTATAATTGCATGTCTTATGGTTTTACTGCTATTTTTTACAAGCATTACAGTGACACATGGCTCACCAAGGAAATGCTGAACTGGACTGACAGCTCCTATCCAACACACCTTTACATCCATCTGTTTTCAGATAAATTCTTATTTTTGTGTTTGATGTTTAGGAAGTGAATAAAAATGAGACTGGAAAACCAGAAAAGTAGTTTATTTTTTATGAACAGCTTCTACAAGAAGTGTCATAATACAGGCTTATAGCTTCATCTCTTTCTGTATTCAAATGTTGACTGGAAAGCTGGGGAAAACACATAAGGTGCAGTGAAGAGAGAGATATTGTTTTAACTCATATACTGAAGAAAGTGAAAATATGACTTAAATCAAGGTTGGCCCTGTAGGATGCATTACTTTATGACACATTTCTTCTGCATCACCTTTTCCTGCCTGGAACTGTTTCTGCAATACCTTGCACACATGAATGCTCTCGCTAAACATGACAGGATGGCTGGAAGACTTGGCAGACCTAGAGCCAATACATGCCACAGATCCCCAGCACTGCAGCGAAACCAGCTGTGTGTCAGGGGACATCCGTGGTTCAGACCTTAAAGCCTCTGTCCATCTTGGTTTCATACTGTTTTATGTGTTTTTCTCAAAACCCATGAACATTGCTTTCCTCCTGAGCTACTTCTGCTTTCTTGATCTGTTTCCTTTCTTTCTTTGGGGGAATAAAAAATAGAAAAAAACTCCTATCTTGAGTATAGTATCTGATACTACCTATATATAGCAAATAAGGCAGTAAAGGAAACTGTAATTTCTATGTATTTATGGGCTAACCTGTGCTGAGAAGACTGAAGGACTTAATCTCAAACCATTCCCAGCATGGCTATAATATAATTAATTAGCAGTGCATGCCCAGTGAACATGGTCAAAGTAACACCATCAGGGATTGTTTGGATGTTGGTAATAAAGAGTAAAGGTAATAGCACAGTGCAATTGTCACAGAACTTTGAATATATTGTAAATAGAAGTCAATATTGATATGTTTTCATCCATTATTAATATGAATGTGTGACACAGGGGCGCCACGAAGAGACGCAACAGAGATGACGGAGTTGGAGCGAGAAGAGAAAGAGGAGTTTACATTTTTAATTTCACCTTATATACATTTCACAGAAATGGACCACATTGGAAGATAGAGGTTCAACCTCTTCAATTCTACTGGTCTGAGAAGGTGTCTATCAATTGTCCCTCCTAACTGGAGGAATGTAAACAATTGTATTGTTTAGAGAAAATGTGTGAGAAAGTGACTCCTAGGTATGTAAACAATCAGAAGGCTAAAAGAACAGCAAAATAACAAAGCGACAGATGTGAATAGCCCCTACATAGAAATTAGATGTATGAGATCAAGTCTCTCAAAACTCTCAACAAGGTGTCCCAAGGAATCTAATAGTAAACAAATGGAAAGAGAAAAATGTCCTCAAAAGTATAAAGGAAGTAACTGATTTTGTGGGAAGAGAGGATGGATTCAGACGACTTGAGTTGCACCAGATATAAAATCTTGAATTGTTCTCTGATTTTGCTATCAAATTAGTATTGTATTAATCCCATGCTCAATGACTTTTTACATTATGATGTCAAAGGGAGAAAGCAATTATGTGTAATAACACAAGACAACATCTGGGGGGAAGAGATACCTAATTTTCCAAATTGTCCAGTGCAATGAAATGACAGAAAAAGAATTGCTAATAAGTGTTTCTTTTTCATTTAATATTTTCTAATTTTTAAATAATTTAGAAGAGTCTGGTGTGCTATTAAGTGTTAGGTTTGTTTCTTTCCTCTATGTCAATCAGAACATCTGTTTAAAATCTTTCTGTACTCGGTAGGTGATAGTGATTTTGCAGTAACAACTATGCAGAAAGAAATTAACTTGTGCATTCATATTTCCAGACTGTGATTTTCTTTTATTCTTTCTTTTTTCATGTGCTATGCTGCTGTAACATTAGTAATTTTACAGCAATTTGTGGAGAATGTGTCTAACATCCACTTTACCTGGTTGTGAACCACACCTGGTTGTGCTGGGATCAAGCTTTTGGCTAAAAAAAAAAATTAAGAACTAGAAAAAGCAAGTAGCGCCACAAAGAGATTTTGTTTAAATGGTTCTGTAATTTAAAAACACCCTTTTGCTGTATGAAAAATCTTTCTTTTCTAACTTTCAGACGCATTTCACTTTTTTCCATCCCCTGTATGACGAACGGACTTTGTGGGTCTTTTCTTCCTCTATAAGATGTTCTAAAAATGTTTTCAGAATCAGTTTCTTAGTGCAGTCACTTTGGGGGATACTGGAAGAAAAACATACATATAAATATAAAGCCATTAGAGGCAGAGACGGAAATAAATTAAAACTCTTATTTAGAGACAATTAATTATTCAATTTTTATATTGTACTTTCTTCTGCTATGCTTGCTGAGAAGTATTTTGAATTGTGGTTTTGTATGGTTATGCTTAAACCACCCTAGAATTTGCACACCCTTCTGGTAAAAGCATTGGTAGACATTTTGGAGTCAAAGTATCTCCTGTTTTCAGGTGAAAGCCATGGCTGCATGAGTTGTGGGGTTTTCTGGTGCATGTTCTTTTACCTGAAGAAAAGTTGACATTCATTGCGTGAGTGTCTTTGCACTATTCCTCAAGCACTTTTCCTTCCTGTACATGGTCAGTAACACAAAAGACACATCTTTTCCAGGAAAGAAATTAATGGTCTTATCTTACATAAACTAATGCAAAAGTGAAATCTCAATCACATTAAGAAATATATTGTTTTCACATTTGTTCAGTGCTAAAAATGAAAACCTATGGAAAGGTTAAAATTACTATTGTTTTTGCCTCAATTCCACTCTCTAAGACAAAACTGTAGATCAGGGAGGGTTTGTTTTTTTTTTTTTTTGGTTTGTTTTTTTGTTTGTTTTTGTTTGTTTGTTTGTTTGTTTGTTTGTTTGTTTGTTTGTTTGTTTGTTTGTTTGTTTGTTTGTTTGTTTGTTTGTTTGTTTGTTTGTTTGTTTGTTTGTTTGTTTGTTTGTTTGTTTGTTTGTTTGTTTGTTTGTTTGTTTGTTTGTTTGTTTGTTTGTTTGTTTGTTTGTTTGTTTGTTTGTTTGTTTGTTTGTTTGTTTGTTTGTTTGTTTGGGGTTTTTTGGTTTGGTTTGGTTTGGTTTTTTTTGTTAGAGCTGCTCCTTTGGTCTAATATGAACACCAGTGAGTAGAGGCTGTCAATCTAAGGCAAGAGTAGCAGCAGCCCAGGAAAAAAAAACCAAACCAAAAAACCAACCAAACCACAAAAAACAACAAAACCAAACCAAAACTAAACAATACAAAAACCAACCAACCAACCAAACAAACAAAAAACCCACAAACAAACAAACAAAAAAAAAACCAAAACACAAAACCAAAATCCCAACCCCCTGGTTAATGAATAATTCATGTGTTCACTGTGTTCACTGTTCATTGTATGCAGAATCTGATGTTTAATAATGGAATAGTATAGTAATGGACTTGGTTGAATCAGTTTAAGGTAGGAGAACAGTAACAATTTTTCTCACTTCACTGCGTTCCATCCATAATGTCATTATAAACTCACTACCATTATTGTAGACTTGATTTTTATGGAGGACAGAGGAAGTATTTTGTATAAAATCAGTGGTTGAAGTTCTCAGAAGTGGTAACCTTTCTTCACAAAAGGTTGAAACATCTGTCTTCCAGTGACACTTTTCTTTTTGGTAGAAGTCCCTTTCTGAATATTTTTCTTTCCTGATTGTTGCCATCATTCCCGTCATTTATTTCCATTCTTTTTCTCTTGCATCTCTTTCCTAGAACAGAAAATCAGGCTTTTCAAAATTGACTACATAGTATCCATTAGTATATTTTATTTTCCTTTCCATTCCCTTCTCCAGAAAATCATCCTCTGTGTATCTTAATCTTTGCATCTGTTAAGGTGAGAAAAAGAGTTCGTAATTTACAAGCCCATGGGAAAATAAAATCTAAGTATACAGCAAACCATTAATGTTATCCTTTATTTCCTCCATCACCATTCATGAGATTGTAGAATAATTTAAGGCTATCACACTAGTGGCATTTATAAAGATTGTGTAATATTTTTCATAGTCCATAGTGGATTTTGATGTTACTGAAACCTTTTACTATTCAATTGTGCATGCATGCAGGGAACACAGAAGTCAAAAATTGTGTTTCTTGCTTCTTCACAAAGTTCCTTTGTAATAATTTGATGTTTTGCATGAACAATTCTGTTCGAGCATGCAGAATTGCTTTAATTTTCTTTACTTATTTGCCATACAGTTTAAAACAGTGTATATATATAAATGGAGAAAAAATAACATTTTGATATGAGTATGGTAATCTTTGCTCCATTTAGATATACACTGCATAAACAGCTTTTAAATATGCTATTATAATATGCAAGAGTCTATTTCTGTCTGTGATATTCCTATGAGAATATCACAGATATTCCTGTGAGAAGAAGGAAAGACGATCGTCTGCAAGGTGCAGTTGAGTGGGAGAAGCAGTCTTGCAAATTACTGTGGGTAATGGGGAGGTGAGAACCATGTTCTTGTTGGTTAAGAATAACCTCCAACAAGCACTCTTCGCTGTTTTGGCAGCAGTTTTGCTGGCAAGCAATTGTCTCAGCTTTCCAAGGGTTAGGCAGGGCCAGCAGTAGAATTATGGATGCCTATGTCTATAGTCAGCTCCTCTCAGTCTGTAATGCACATTGTAACACATAGGTCAAACCTGACTCAGCATTCATAGCATTGTATGAAATTACAGTGTTAGTATCCAAGCTGGACTGGTCTTTTGCACCACGAGACTTTTCTGAGTGGCAACTTTTGCTGAAATTTAACTTGAATCCCAGTTGAAATTATCTTTCAATGCATGGAAGTTTTGTTGAGCTGCTGCATTCCTAGTCGCGTGATTCCAAAACTGTCCATTATACAACCTTTTTTACCCAGTGTTTTTAATATGGAAGGCTGGTC
>WEIU01016827.1:8146-24006 GCA_013389925.1 Aegithalos caudatus | reverse complement strand
AGGCTGGTTCTCCAAGCTTAGATGCTATGACCACAAGTCAAAAAGTATATCAGGGGTTTCTCCAATCTCTCACCTTGGCCCATAGTATTTTTTACGGAGGACCGCTTAGTCCAGATTTGTTCATGACGTTCCAGGGTAAGGAGGCCACATAGTATGGAGTCCATGTAATTTTCTGTTTCATCATTCTTTCAACAGTTTGGGGGGTAAATAAATAAATGATCAATCAATTGTTCCTTGCAGCTAGTGTCTACATACCTGTAAAACGCTGAATAAATCTTATATGCAATACAGTACATAACTAAAGAATGTTCTGTTTAGGAGGGCACTGTTTCAGAATTTAGTCAGTTTATGCAGGGAGCAGATTTAAGTTATGATAATGCCCATGGAAATCAGCAACAAACTTGTGTTAGAGCTGGTGCTGGTTTTAACCCTAAAAACATACTGGTTGCACTCCACAGTTTAAAATTATTGTAAGAATGGCATTTACAGTATATAATGTAAGAATAGCCATACTGCAATATTGCTCAATCTTTGCTGTTTTTACATCAGTTCTGACTCATGAACCCATTCCAATGCTGCAGTCTTGCCATATTGCATCTTATTATATCAAGTGCCAAGAGCAATAACATAAACCCTTTGTTTTTCCTACATGCCCCATTTAATCTCTAAAAGCAGGACTCAGCTCAGTGGAGTGTGTACATACACCAGCATTACACCAGTCCCATTCTGGAACCACAGCAGCCTTTGCTCATAAATTACTAGGCCACAGCAATGCATGAGTGAAGCATATAGGTGAAAACTATGAGGAGTTTAGTATGCAGTAAATCTAAGATTCACTTTCTGTAGCATTTGCAGTAAAACTCTTCTAGATGGTTGTATTTTAAAGCTACATGCTCTGAAGAGATTTAGGCTTGTCTTGGCATCAGCTGAAAGAATAGGACGTAATGTGTGCAGAACTTTATATTGCATTTCAGTAAGCTGATTCATTTCTTATTAGTTCTGGGTGAATATATGTGGGGGAGGAAGTAAAAGGGAGGGTGAACTTAGTTCTAAGAATATAAATTTAAAATAAGTCAAACTGTAAACATGATATTTCAGTATAAATATAGAGTGTCATATTTTCAATGACACTCTTACAGTAATTAGCACTTTTTGAAAGTGTATTATTTGCCTCTAGAAGGGGAAAATATGGCTTTACTGGAGATGCATGTAAAGAGCTTCAAGTGCAAGTTGACATGATTTTCTCCAAATAAAAAAAATTAGAATAGATTGAGACCCAACAGTGCTTGACATAGAAAAGCTACTGTTGATGTAATGTAATACATTTCTAGAAAGCTAAGAAAACAAGTGAAAAGCAATCTAAGACAGGACTATGGGCTGCCTAACTTTAGAAAATTACAGTGCATTGGGCTAGACTCTCCTGAAGATGGTCATTTCAGAGGAACAGACACTTGCAAGGGGTAATGGATCACTTCCCAATGTACATGCCTACTTTGGCAGTAACTGAAGTAAAATGTACATCACTCCAAATGACCATCATATCTATTTTCCATCCATTGCTAACATCTTCTGGGAAACCAACTATAAATAGAAACTCACTTTTTCAACACTTTGTATACCAAACTTATAAAACTAATCTCTTTCAAAAGCATTTCTTCCCATGTCCCAAATTTATATTACCAGTGAAAGATTATTATAATGATCTTTGTTCATTAGCAGTAAGAGGTTTGTAAAATGGGATACAGGAAAACTGTCATTCACAGTTGAGTAGAATCAAAGTCATGCTCCATGGTACCTGTGGCTGGACAAATATATGGCTGTCAGGAAGAAGAGCCTAATGTATTTGTTAAATTAGTTATTTTTAAACTTAGCACCATGTCCCATCTGTAGTTTTAAATTATTGTACTTGTTTGTTTGCTTTTATTTTTACAATGGTAAGCAGTAGTTGCCATGGCATATAAGATTCTGTGTGGTTTTTGTTTGTGGTCTCTCAAAGCAGTAGTCTGTATTCAGTGGGCATTTGCATGTTGTTCAGGTTTCTTCTGAGTGAGCTCAATAAGACATCTACCAACTTTTCTTGACAATGAAAATCCATTTTTATTCTTGGTATCTCCAGTTTTACCCATTCTTGGCTGATATATTAGTCATGAGAAAGGCTGGAAGAAATAGAAACTAAAGATACTGGAGTAATAAGAAAAAGATTTTTTTTTTTTTTCAATATCATCAAGTCTGAGATAAAAATTAAAACCAGGCACATTATAGTTGTTGCCTGTCATTTAGGGTTTTCAGCCTTATAGAGACAGTTTTTAGTTTCCCATTTGCATGTGCTCACTGTAATTCAAGCATTATTCAACACTTAATGTCCCATAATAAAATGTGATCCCAGAAACCTCATAAAGAAATACTCTACCCTTTCCTAAATCCTGTGTTATAAGTCAGCATTTCTTTAGTTCATCAGAATACTGTAAAGGAGAGAATCTGTATGACTTACATTTCTAGAGAAAAACAAAAAACAAAAAACAAAAAAACAACAAAAATAAACCCAAACCAAAACCATTAGAGATTTGTGTAAGTTTGCCTCCTAAGATAAATTTCTGGGGTGTGTTTTCTGTGAATCCATTAGCTACCTTGTCGCTCTATAAATTAAAAAAATGAGTTGACACCAATGAAGATCTTGCAATGAATAAAACTACTGAGGCTTAAAAGCAAAAACTATGTCAGGTTTTGTAGTAGATGACAATTGATGGCTAAAATGATACAAGAAACAAAGATGAGAGGAGGCAAAAATTACTCAATAATCCTGTTGAAAGCATAAAAGAAAGAGACAAAATTTTCTTAAAAGAAGAAAAAAAAAATATTTCTCCAGGAAAGCAGGCAAAGTTAGAAGCCTGTTTCTCTCTAAAAACTTTTGCTTATACTTTTCGAAGTTATGAAACTTTTTCACTTGAGGAATGAATATTGTTGTTTATCATTACTATTCAAATGGCAGGCGAATATATTTTTTTAATTTACTCAATATCAAAAAAATATAAATATAAAAATTTGAAGGCAGCTAAAGGGAATAAAATTTTAGCATGTCATTCAGTAAAAAAATTATGCAAGCTTACAGTAACTTCAGTATTTTATATATTGCATGCTGTGCATCTGGTTATGTATATCTTTTTAATCTCTAACAAAAAAACTCGTAAAAAACCCTGACTATCCAGGGTCAACAGTTCAGTGCTTGGATTGATGTTGACCACAAGGGTCAAAAATTCAGTGTTTATTGTCAAACCAGACACTGTGGTGTGAGAAAGATAGCAGGGGAGTTGCAGAAAAGAAGTTGAAAAGAGAGCAAAACCAGAAATCTGTTAAAAATAGTTGAGACGAAGTGTCTCTGTTCTTGAAGATGATGTACTGTACTTTTTGTTATACAATACAAAGGAAAGTGATTATAGCAAATTGGCTGTAAAAACACAGACCAGTAACATTTTGTTCTTGTTTTCTTGTGGGAAAAAATGTATTGTGGGCTCTGGGGACTTGAAAGGAAGTACATTGCGGGAGGTCTGCAAGAAGACATGGTTGAGAGATGAGTTTCCAAGTTGCTAAAGAAAGTATAAAATGAGCAAACCTAAAAATAGAAATGTGAAGAAATGAGAATACACACAATGGGAAAACCAAAGACGATGCACAACCAGTTAAGCTTCTTTCATAATATGAGAACAAGGAACAGTTTCAGATTGGGATGTTTACTGAAATGCACATTACCAAGTGTGTTTCTTCTTCTCTTTTTGTAAAAAAATTTTAGGAATAAAGTGTATGTTCCATTTTTAGGCTCCCTATATCTGGCAACACACAAGAAACATGAAATATCAATGGATTCCTTTGTTATACTGAAGTTGCTGAAAGGAATAAAGTAACTGATGAGATAGAAAATTATTTATCATATCCCCTTTAACTCTTGTGAAAAATATGAAAAAGATATTGGCTCTCATTTTAGGACAGAGAGGAACCTTAACTTAAAAATTATGTTAGATTTTCAGAGAATAATCGTGCCTCTAAAGCTACCAAGTGCACAACTTCACACAGAACACACAGTCCCCTAAAACCTGGCCTATCTGACATCAAGTTCTTCAAAATCTGCTTTAAAAAAATCCAACAAAAAACAAAGCAAAGCAAAATAAAAACCTCTTAAACACTGACAACATTAACCAAATATTTTATTATATTTTGCCTTTGGTTTTGCAGAAAAGGACATAGGGTTCCTGTGAGATAACCAAGTTTTTCATCTACCAGTAAAATGCCCGTTTTTTAAAGAAGGTTAATGGTGTCTTAGGCTTCTTTACACAAAGTATTGCCAGCAAGTCAAGGCATCTCTTCAATGAGGAAAAGCAGAGAGAGCTGGTGCTGTTCAGCCTGGGAAGAGCAAGCTCAGGGAAACGTTATTAATGTATATAAATACTTGAAAGGACGTTGCAAAGAGGACAGACCCAGGCTCTTTCAGTGGTGCCCAGTGGCAGGACCAGAGCCAGTGGAACAAACTGAAACACAGGCGGTTCCTTCTGAACCTCAGAAAACATTTTTTCACTGTAGGTGTGTCTGAGCACTGGCACAGACAGCCCAAAAAGGTTGTGGAATGTCTACCCTTGGAGATATTCAAAGGCCAGCAGAACATGATTCTGGGCAGCTCACTCTGGGTGGCTGGGCTGGAGCAGGAGGGTTGGACCACATAACTTCCAGAGCTCCCATTCAATCATTTTGCAATTCTGTGATTCTTCAGTTACTTGATAAGATAAAGGTTGTTCTTAATGCTTTGATTCAACTGCAAGTATGTTTTCAAGGTCCTTGTTAAATAACTATTTTTTTTTCTCATTCTGTTCAAGGAATTGCTTTCTTCCTTCTTTGAATCTCAGAATAATACCTTCTTCATTTTAATTGTTACAACTCCATTTGTATGCTCCCTGGTACTCTGTACTCTGTGGGCAGGTTTACAATGAACTGCTACATTTACAAACTCAAAATCGATTTCTAAATTTAAAAAAAAAGCTACAATAGCAACACAGCAAAACTTCTTGAATTATAAATATGCAAAATGTTTCATATCTGCCAACATGTTTCAAACAATAATTTGTGGTTTAAATCAATTTTATGCCCTGTAGCACAATTAATCAATGATAAGTTTGCTCCATCTTAACAGAAAAGTAAATACAGTGAAATATTGCACAAATTCAAAGCAACAGAAACACGTACATTAAATGTACATGACTGAAATACTATGCATGTTGTACGAAAGTTTCAAGAACTTTTTTTTTTTAATTAATTTTCTTGCCAGTTCTGCTGAAATATAGAATTAATTCAGGCAGAAAAATTCAGGCTAAAGCCCATGTTTTTCTTTCTTGAAAAGGTAAAAGCTGACTTTTCCAACTATGAAATTGAGTTTATTGTTCAAGCTAATTGCTCAAAACATATAGCTAAGGCTCTATTCAATTTGTGGCCACAAGGAAACAGAAGTAAAATTATTGCAATATAGAAACAACAGAGAGATACATACTGTATGAATACCTTTTTCAAACATCTATTTTAAAAGGAAATTTATCCAGTAAGGCACATAGGTTTCTTGTCTTAATAGCTGCAAGTGTTATAACAAGGGGAAACTATTAACGATACATTTACTTTCTTATATAATAATAGTTAGATAATAAAAAAGTCATCTCAAGGTTGATGAAATTACATTTATCATAATGAAATCACACTATTTATATCAATTTATATTTCAAATATACAGTACTTCTCATTAGAATGCAATCTGCTATGAACCTTATACAGTAAGCATCTTCAGTTTCTTTTGGCTGGCTAGTATAAAAAGGAATTGTTAATATAAATTTAAAGGGCTGATATTTTAATAAATTGTACAGAATTTGGGAGAAATATCCATATTCCTGTTGTTTCAAGCTTGTGGATCTGTAAGGGTTTTCACATCTTTCCTTGGCCTTTATTGTTTGTGCTTAATTCAGACATTGAAAAACCCCAAACAACTCAGACAATTATTTCTTTTTTTTTTTTTTTTTAATAATGTAAGACTCATGTAATGGAGGTCTAGCAATAAATTGAACAAGCTTACCTCATATAACCATACAAATGCTGGAGTTCTCTAGTTTCACTGGCCTGTCAAACCCGGGCATTTCCAGACACTGCGCCACCTCCTTGTCTCTTTAATCCATCTGAGTCTTGGAAAGATTAAAATTTCACAATGTCTCTTCCAGCTATATACTACTGTACTAGTGAAAAATTCTTCCAAAAATGTGGTTTGACTATTGTGCTTTCTAATACTGCTTGCTCTCATTTATATCTCCACTGCTCAAGTAGACTGTTGTGACTCTCTCCTAAACTCTTTGTCAGAACAAATGAGGTCTTGATTTCTTCTCTTAGGTCTTACTATCTCTCTAACCCTTCCCTGAGCTCAGATCTTTGGACACTTTTCTTGAGCTTTGATGGCCCAGAATGCAACATAGTATGTATTGTTCAACTAAATTGCAATCTTAGCATTTAGGCTAACTTAAAGGAGAATATTTTATTTAGAGGCAGGTCATGCAGTTTTAACAAAATGAGTAAGAGATGTGAAAGTCTGAGGTAAAATGAACATTTTCCAATTGCCTTGTACAGTAATATTTAAAAGAAGTCAGATACTTTTTCATGTGAATGATTCAGGGAGACAAATTCAAAATTTTGGGGCCTGTGATGTGCTGTCCCTAAGTGCTGATAAGTGATTCAATTTGGAAGAGCATTTTCATACATATTTTAGCTAAAGTACCTCTGAATTTTCATACAGGATAATTAAACATTGCATGTCAGAATCTTAAAAGAAGAGTGTCATTATTAGCCTTTTTAGAATAATTTCAAAGTGTATTTCATCTCAACCACCTACTTTTATAGTCTAGGTAAACATTAGCTTTCTTTTCATCCTTATTTTTAGCTAGTGTATTGCTTGTGTGACCATGAGAGTGAGTGCTTGCTTTGATTTCTCATGAGGCTGATTTCAAGCCATGTTACTAGAATTCATTGCCCAAAGTTGACCCATAGACTGCTGAGATAATATGTCTTTATCATAAATGTATGCCATCAAAGGTATATTTAAAAAGTAAGATGGAGAGAAAAGAGACCAGAACACACTCTTGTGACTATTTCAAGATCCCTGCATGAAATTCCTGCTGCTCTATGAATATTCTCACTTCAACATTTTTCTACTGGGCTGAAAGTAAGAATCCAAAGCATGCTAAAGAGGTTGAAGAACTAGTTTTTTTACTGAGCTTAACCAGTTAATTCAGAACACAACACAGTGGTATAAGGACTTTGCATAGAGAACATGTTCACATTCCTACTTGCTTCAGCTACATTTTACTGATGCAAGTGATTCCATGCATTGCTGATTAGGTTCTATATTTGATACTATGCCCACTTTTATTCACGTTACCAAACCAGAATGTGTGTGCTGAGTCTTAAGCAGTGAGTCATGGCTGCTTTGAACTTAACTGCCTTGTAAGTCCTGAGATTGCCTTAAAGGCTACAGTAGCTAGTCTAAATTGGGTTACACACAAGCTCTCTTGATTTGAAGTACTTGGGTAGGGGCCTTCAGTGATAGTAAGTTTGATTAGCATCAATAACTTGACTAGTGCAAAAGGATTTGGGGAATATATTATCTTACTTAGAAAACTTTGCTATCTAAAGAAATATTGAGGGAAAATTGTAATATATATTTTTTATCAAAACTAGTACATATCTTTGCCCCAAGAAGACTTGAGGGTCATTGGAACAAGAAAATAATTATTATATCTTAAAAACTGAGCCTAGGTAGGGCTGGGGCAAAAGACAAAAAAAATATTTTCAGGAAAACTCATCCAGCAGTACGATTTCACTGTTGGTACTAGTGGTATCACATCTTTTTAATGGGTGATGTTACTTTGCTATCTCAAAAATACTTCTGGAGAGATATTAATTTCTTAGGCCAAAACTTCTCATTCACTCTCCTTACAAGACATAGAGGGAGAAAGAAACATAATATTTTATGCAAGAAAGCATCAAGAAGAAATAATTTTAGTGATCATATGGTATATGCATTACAAATGATAAATATTAATAAAATATATAAATTCAGAGTATATGATAAAAGTCTATCTCAAGTGGTAGGCTGTAAGAAAATCCTTTTGGTTTTATTTCATCTGGAAGAATTTGTTAAGGAGCCTTTTTGTCGTTTCACCCCAGCCAGTAGCCAAGCCTCAAGCAGCTGCTCCCTTACTCCTCCTCCAGCAGGATCAGGGAGACAATCAAAAGAGCAAATAGTAGAAAACTCTACTATTTTGGGCTGAGATAAAAACACTTTAATAGGGAAAACAAAAGCCACCCACACAAACAAAGCAAGGCAAGGACTTAATTCACTTCTTCCCAAGGGCAGGTGGGTGTTCAGCCATTTCCAGGAGAGCAGGGCCACATCAGGGGCAACAGTGATTCGGGAAGAGAAAAACACCATCACTCCAAGCATTCTCGCCTTCCTCCTTTTCCCCCCACACTTTATATGCTGAACATGATGTCATTAGGTCTGGAATATCCCTTTGATCTGTTGGGGTCACCTGTCCCAGCTGTGTCTCCTCCCAAGCTTTCATCTACTCCAAACTTCTTCACCATCATGGCAGTACAAAAAGCAGAAAAGGCCATGGCTCTGTGTAAAACCTGCCCAGAAATAACAAAAACATCTCTGTATTGTCAACTCTCTGTTCAGCACAAAACCAAACCATAGTCCTGTACTAGCCACTGTGAAGAAAATTAACTCTACCCCAGCTGAAACCAGCACGAGCTTTTACCACATATCCATTGTGCTGCTTGAAAGTTCTTTAAGGGTTCATTATCAGCCATCAGCTTCATCTTTAAATCCATTTTCAGCATCTGCCTTGGAGATGCTCTTTACCTTTCTGTGTTCTCTGAAGTAGCCAGGCAGTGTGCACGATCCTGCTCCTTACTGGTGAAGACTTCTCCTGGCTTCAGAAGTAAGTTCTGTCTGTATGCAGCAAGCAGCATATTTTATATAAATTTGTAAATATTAAATAGAAAAAAAGATTAAAAAGTGAAGAAATGGGATTTTATTGTCTAAAAAAATTGTTATTTGTTTTAATTTACAGGGGTCTTCATGTGCTGATTCTGTATCTGCCAACAGACATTCTCCTGTAAGCCACAGTTGCGTGCTGTCACTAGAGAGTCGCTGGACATAAAGCTTCTTGAGCAGTTCAAAAGAAAAAACATGAGGCAACAACTGTTCTTTGTAAAGCTCAGTAAAACAGAGAAAGCCTTGAAGCAGAAACTTCTATTTCTCAAGTTATTTCCCTTCATCAACACCCACCCAGTTTATCTCAAGCAGAATGTTGTTTCCAATTTTCTGAGAAAAGCGGGTATTATACATAGATGCTTAGAGGATGCACACAAAGGAGAACATGCCCTGCTTCCTGTAATGGACTTGAACTGATGAAAAAAGGACACCAAATTCAACTTGTAGAGAAGAAGAAAAGCCAGTTCCAAAACCTGGAGCAATTATGTGACTTTCTTCCAATTTATTCTCACATCTTCTTATCGAAATTTATCTCTTGAAGGAACAACTGAAAGATTATCTGTGAGAATAAAGCTTTCAGAGGAATATCTCAGGTCAGTGAAGAAACAGTCAAACACAATGAATTATTATTCAAGTTAATGTCATGGTTTTACCTATGAATTTTGGGAGTCATGGGTTTTGTTTGTTTGGAAATAATTAAAAACAAAATCACTTTTTTTGTTGTTGTTGGTTTTTGGTTTGTTTGTTTGTTTGTAATCAGAGCATCTTGCATATTTCAAAGGGAATTATATTTTTTCATCAGTACTAGGATGATCTCTTCAAATATGTCTCATAGTTGACTCCATAAAAAAAAAAAAAAGGAAATAGTGTGAAATTCATGATCATGATTCTGTAATTTTGCACATTTTATTCTGATATTCCATTTGTAATGTTATTTCAAAAAGTATAATAAAAGTTTTCTTTTAATTATGACTTCTATGAGTTGATGCTTTTCTATTAGGCCCAGCATAAGTAGAAAAAAAACATAATCTCCCTTTCTTTCAGTAACTCAAAATTTGTCTTAGCTGCACTTTTCTCATGTTCCTCTTTCAGCCTCTCCTAAGATATCTCAACAGCAAAGTATCTGTACTTAGAGAACAATGAATAGCAAATAAAAGAAAAGAAATTAGCAATCATAGGCTAAACCCTAATGAATATATTGGGAAGGCATATGCACCATAGAGGTAATTAATTATGTGTGATTACATATATATGTGTGCAGAAAGAGAAATTTTGCATATTGATCTGTTGGAGGGAAGATGTAGGAAAGAAGGAAGATTCAGAAGAATCTCTCAGTATCATAGGTAAACTCTTGTGTTCAAACCTATTTTGCTGTCCTCATGAAAATGTCATGTAAAATATCAGTGATGAGAAAAACTGCTTACAGTACAACTGTATCCATAAAATTTAGATGTTTAATTGAATGCTGTCCCTAAAAGAAAAAAAAAATAAAATTGCTGCAAACTTCTGCTTTTTGTACAAAGCCCTTTTGTTATGTCATCTTTGGCTGAAATTAATGAAAGTTCAAAGTCAGTAGAGTTCTGACTTATTCTGAGGGAATATAAATCCAGAAAAATAATGTCATTGCAAACAAACTATTATGATAAAAAGAAGAAAAACAAAACAAAACAAAAACAAAAACAAAAAAAAAAAAAAAAAAACCAACCAAACAAAAAAAAAACACAAAAAACACAAAAAGACTCGCAAATCCTTATGTTTATTTTTTATTTGGGAAATTGAAAACACTTAAACACTTTATGCTGAATGCTCAGGATAAAAACCAAACTAATCTTTTAGATGTAAAAATGCAAGGACAATATTTAGTGTTTAGAAGGTGGTGAATTTCCTCTTAAAGGAGCTTGCTTTAGAGATAAGTGCTAACTTGCTTAGAGTCACCCTTACAATTATTGCAGCTGGGAAGACTGCAAGTGTACTTCAAAATTCATGGATCGATAAAGGAATTCCCACCCTAACAAGCTGCAGTTCTGGAAGGAGGCAGAGCATCACTTTTGTGCTGCTGAGGCTCAAAGCTTGAAGGAGCTGGCGGTGTAAAACATTTGCTGACAAGAAATGCAAAAAGTCAATAGACCGGATAGCATAGAATATCACTGCTAAAGGAGAGGTGACAAAAGGGGGGGACTGTGTAACGAAATAACCAGAGCAGAAATGTAAGTTCTGAGACTTACTTCTTCAACTGTGTGGTCTAGTAAACAGTGTTTACTCTTCCTGATTTATTTGGGAATTACAGTTGACTGAGTGTGCCCTCAGCCAAAGAGAGAGAGAACCTTCATTGAGAAAAAAACTTTGCTTCATGTTTTATTTATAATCCTTAACTGATTATTGCATTATTTAGTGGAATAAAAGCACTGAGATAATATGGATGCAAAGTGGTCTTATTTCCTGAGTTTTGAGGAAAAGGTTGGAGGGTTTTGTTTTGTTTTGTTTTTGGGTTTTAAAATTTTTGAGTAGGGGTTGGTTTGGTTGGTTGGTTGGTTTGCTTGTTTAGTGGCAGAAATCTTATTTTTAGCTGTAAGCTCAAATTAAGTGTACCTTGACTTATACAAGGCAATTGACATGATCCAGCACAACATCCTTGTCACTGAACTGGGGAGATATGATTTGAGATATGATGAATGGACTATTTGATGGATAAGGTATTGTCTGGATGACCAAAATATTTCTTAGCTTTTACCAGTGGAGAAATTGAATAAGTCTAATTTTAGCAATCACATAATATAACTTAGACAAGAAGAAAATGGGACAATAATTAAAAGTATAAATATAAATGCTTACATAAAATCTACTAGAGAGAACTTCTCTTCAGAAATTCACTTTATGGACGTAATATATGAATGGAAAGTCAGTTTACTAATTGTATAACTTCAATTAATTTTCCTGTAGACTTCTTTTCCTATATACATCATCTATCTAAATAGTAGTTGAAGATGGGAATTTTTTTTAACAGCTCTTTAATATTTTCTTTCTATCCTTTGAGGAGCAGAGTTAGACAAAGTCATAATTCAGGAACTGGGAAAAAGACTGTTGTAGGCCTTGAGCCAGCAAGCGTGTATACTTGTATTTAATTCTGTGCATGTGGGGAGCTCTGTTACACTGCAAATCCTGTTTAAGTGTAGAAAGCTAATCACAGTCCTGTATGTGTGAAGGAATTAGACCTTGTTTTCCCACTGAGGTTAAATTCTACATTTTTCTCTGCTAACTCAAGTTTTATTATCTTTGAAATATTTTAGATTAAGCTTTGCCTCAGGCATGTGGTAAGCAAGGTGATTTACCTTCTTTTATTTATCATTGAAGCATTGGAGGGAAATAATATATGATCTAGAAGTTATCTTGCTGCTTAATAGCTTGGCAAGGTTATGCAATATGTAAATTACCCAAAAGTAGACAAGTTTTTCCAAGCAGCTGTAATATATAGATTTTTTTTTTTCTTATTTACTTTCCATTCAGGAATTCAAAAGGTCTTTATTCCAAGGTCTACAGTGATAAACTTCAAGTAAAATTATTTCCCTAGGTCAGCTTCAGCATCCCTTTTCAGAACAACAGTCTTGGCTCTTCTCAGAACTTCTTTGGTCTTGAGAAACCTCTTAAGTACCTTCTTTTCTGACTCTTTCATCCAGGATTTGATTTTTAAAACAGAAATTAAATAATCTACATCCAGTCATCATTTCTCAGTCTCTTAATGATTTTCCTTAGAGATAAATTCTGGCTATTAGAAAACAAACTTCTATCTCCTGAAACCTAATAAAAAAGATTTGATTTTCATTGCTTCTGTGGAGTCTGAGTTTTAATGTGTTAGCAAGACAGGGTCCCTGATGGTTTTGGTTTGCTTTTTGGTTTTTTGTGTGTTGTTATTTTTAATTTTTGTGGTGTTTGTTTGTTTGTTTGTCTGCTTGTTTATCCAGGTAACAGACTTTTTTAGGTGAAGTTCATGATAATATAGTTTTACCTTGAGACATTGGGAAAGTTTCAGAATACTCCTATATTTTCCTAGTAAAGAGAGTTAGGGCTCCTCCCCCCTGTAAATATCAAGTGCAGAAAGTCTTGTTGTAATGATACAGGTTTGATGGGAGCTGTTGGGTTGTTTCCATGAGTTTCCCACACAACAGCCTCTGCTCTTATTTCCTTCTGACATCTCAGACAAAGCATACTTAAAAAGTGGCAGCAAAATGATTCTCTAGTAATTTAAAAATAGTCTCTATTCATATTGGAGAATCTTCCTTAGACTTATTCTGACATGAAATGCTTTCTTTCTTTTTCTTGAAAACTCTATGCCTCAGGCTTGTTTAAGGGAATTGCTCTCATGAAGGCAAGGCATGTCCTACAGGACATGCAGAAGCCTCTAGAAACATTTGCATGAGCAAATATTTTCAGAGAGAGTGTTCCATACCTCTATGCTACTTTTTAGCAGTTTGCAGGGAAACGTTTCAGTAAGTAAAGACATTTTCTCAGTGGTCATTGAAGTTCCACAACCTGGAACTGATGAAATGCTCCCTTAATTTCTGCAGTGTCTAAATAAACTGAAATGAAATAAGATGAAAAATGTATGAAAAAGTAACTATTTGATAAAGATGGGAATACTAGGGGTTTTTTTTCAGCAATGGGCGGGCACAGTGCTGGGTGGCTGGATGGCAACGAAGAAACCTTTTTTTGGCATGGTGTGTGTTTGATGCAGAGAGAGCAAAAGGTCTTCAGCAGGAACAGTGCAATTTCTGACTGTTGTAAAAAAATGTGTGGTGAAACTGAAATGGGAGGTGAATAGGTTGTGTTCCAGCCATCCTGCAGGTCATAACAATTACTTGGTTTCTAATCCCAGCTTTCCTATAAAACTTACCATTCTCTTATCCATATCAGTATCAAATGAATTACTCACATTACATTAAATTAGCCTCAGCATGGACTGAAACTTGTTATTTTTTGCTTCTTTTGCTTATGATTTTGGATCTCAAATAATATTAAGTGATCAAATTATACTGAATATTTCGTATGCCAGTGTATCCTCTGAGTCTTTGCTGGTGATATTTTAATTAAGAAATTATCATAATTCACTAGTAGAATAGCCAGGATGTTGCTAGCATTCCTTTAGAACCTTTAAAAGTCGCTGTGAGCTCGTGGGAGCACAGATATCAGATGAATTTTCTTTTGTGGAAACCTGAATATTAACTACTGAACCTCATCAAAACATTTTTTCTGAAAAATTTCATGTTATTGAAATGTCACATGTTTTTAGGCTGAAAGGTACATCAGGATGTTCCTCACACACCCACGCTCCAAGAAAAGCCAGCTGCGAGGTCAGACCAGGTTTCTCAGGACTTCTCCCAGGTGGGCCTGGGAACCCTTCAAGGGCTGGAGCCTGCCACACCTGGGCAATCTGTCTCTGCCTGCTCCCAGCCTGTCCCCATGGAGAAAGGTTTCAGCCTGGATCCCCCTCACATCCCTTCATGCCTGCTGTACCTTGCTCTGACACACAAAGCTCTTGAAGAGCCCTTCTGCCCTTCTACATCCCTTTACACCCCCAGTAGGCACTGGGGTGGCTCTGAAATTGTTTTTGCTCCAGGTGGGACAAGCCTCACTGCCTCAGACTCTGGGAAAGTGCTCACAGGACACCCTTGAGTCCTGAGAGTTGTGGGGATGAACTCACTTCAGGTTATTGGTGCCTTTCCTGTGCTGGAAGGCATTAAACTAGCCACAGCATCCAGATGTGTCTGGCAATGAGTGCTGGGCAGAGGAGACAAGCTGAGCTCTTGGCAGTGCTCCTGCTGACACAGCCCTTGGTGACAATGATCGTCTTTGATGCCAGGGTTCACTGCTCACTCCTGCCCAGTTCCCAGGGTCCCAGAGTCAAAAGCCTGCCTTAAGTATGTAAAAGACATTCCTGGTGCTTTCTTTGTCTACAGATGTTGTCACTTGAGCACATAAGGCAATCAGGTAAGATTTGCATGATTTATGCCTGGGAAATCCATCCAGACCATTCCCAATCATCTTATTCTTCTTGTATCAAATCAGTAGCTCTGCCAAACCAGAAGGAAGGAGAACAGAGAAAGGAAATTTTGGCTTTAATGGCATGGTTAAATTCTGATTTAGAAAAGTGAGATGTAGCTGAAAGTTTTGTTCTATTGATGTGAAATGAAAAATTTCTGCTGTGGATCAGTCAGCGTATGGACTCGAACTGGTAACTTTTTACAAAGTCACCCCAAATACTCAGGAGGACTTTTGTGACAGCGATCTTTTTTTCTGGAAAACAGTTCCCTGCCAAATGCTGTTAAACTAAAATGCTCAAAATGACTGTGTTCCAGTAAGAAGCAAATATGATTCTGAAAACTTCAGAAGTTGCCCAGAAAAAAAAAATTTAAAAAAAATAAAATCTGTTGTTCTGTTCTCTGTTCAGTTCCTATGAATGCTAAATGGATTTGGTACGATGACACCAAGTAGAGGAAATTATGACGCAAGGCAGCAGTCACGTAAAGTAACTGACTTAAAAGGAGCCTGGAGCTGCATCAATTATTAAAAATAGATGTTCTTCTGTACATGTGCTGCAAATAGATTCCTGCTAAAGAGATCACAAATGCTTTAACACCTGCTTTAGCTGGGGGGACACCCTGCCTCCTTGCTGGTTTATGTAGTCCTTCTTTCTAAGCTGCAAGTTTCTCTAAAGAATTGAGGAGCAGAAAGGCATTTAGCCAATGTATACAGAAGCTGTAGTATTGGGAAGGAAAGAAAAGAAATGTGAAAA
>WEIU01016826.1:28101-39557 GCA_013389925.1 Aegithalos caudatus | reverse complement strand
TGATGATGCCAAGATATTTTTTTCATATTTCCTTTTTTTTGTCTTTCTTTCTTTAATGAATTTTTGTTGTATTTAAATGAATGTTGAAGTGAACTTAATAATATTTCTAGTGGCAGTAGGTCAAATCAGGATCTATTTCTATTTATTCCTATTCTTCTCTCACTTCACCATTTCTGCTTTAACCCTCTTTAGTCACAAATTTTAATAAAAGAGGTGAGGAGTACAAAGAAATGGAAAAGTATTTTCCATTTCTAGAAGTTTGAACAAATATAATTTAACAACTTTATTGTTAGGTTGATATGTCATATTAAATGGAAATAGCCTATCATCCATCTTTGTGAAGACTTTTTGAATTCAAAAGGGAGTATGGCTTTTATAGAGTATATATAAATTAAGTAAAACATAAATATATTAAAACATTGTTTAAACAGTTTCTAATAATAATTTTAAAAACCTCCAGAAACATAATATTAATAAAATAGGGTTCAGGTTTTGTAAATTTTGTTTTACCATCTTCAGCATAAAAAAACACCTTTCAGTGAAATTTTCTACCGTTAGTGAATTCTTCAGCGTGCACTCAGGGTATATCTCCTTTTCTCTGTTTCCATGAATATTAAAGATGAAAACAGAACTCTAAAAGCATATTTGATCTTCAGACCATCTGGTCAGTTCAGCTTCCCATTGTGTCCTCTTTATCTCTCATGATTTTGTAGCGGCTTAATGTTTAATTTATGTTCCTTTCTTTTGCAGCTTTGCTCTATTCTCTCCTTAACAGTCACATGGATACCCATGTTGATGCTTTTTGCACATCTTCACTTTGGGCCTTGGCAAGTAATTCAGTCTTGTATTCTGTGTTTGAAATTAAGTATGGAATTGCTCATGCATTTTCCTTTTTTCCTTATAAGACATTTTCCTAAAAAGAAGAAAAAAAAAATAAAAAAAAAAATTGAAAGTACTTTTACAATAGAAAGCCAAATTTTTATTAGAATATGAATCATAACAGTTACCTTTGAAATACATAATGACAGCAGAGAAACAACAAATGTTTGTGACACCTCCTCTCTTCACATGCATTCTTAGAAGATGGTTGCCTGTTTTTACCCTTGGTTTCAGTTGGTATTATGAATACAGGAGTTACAGCAAGCTCAGTACAGGCCATCCAGTCTTAGGAAGACTTCCTGTTGCAGCAGAGGCTTCTCTGTCAGCTTCCAGCTCTTTTCAGTGTTGTCTGAGTCTCACTGCTGTGTTCTAGACTTGCTTCTCATTTTTGCCTCACAAAACCCTCCTAACCATCATTGAAGCTATTCCCTTCCAAACATTCTCAGCAGTCCTAAAGGGAAGAAGAAGTTTCATTGTTAGAAATTTTCACATCACCTAGTAATACGTTTTCTTAAACCACCACAACATATATATTAGGAACAAACTAGATACTACCCATCATGACATAGTCACATACCTCTTGTTCATTATCTGTAATCTAGGCTGAGGAGTAAAAGAAACCCAAGTGCAAAGCTCTCATGCTACGATCACTGGCAACATCTGTTTGGGCTGCATTCTTCTAAAGCATTATTGTCCTGAACTGGCATAAAGAGAATGGGGCCAGAAAGAAGTCCTGAGCTGAGTAGCGATGAAGTGAAACAGAAGTGCAGGGCTGTCTTGTATTTCACACTTGAAACAGACTCTGTGTCATTAATACAAGACATACAATTAATTAGGCAGGAGTCAGTAAGAAAATATAGAAGATATTGTGGAGACAGTAAAGACCAGTGAAGAGGCTAATCTTAGACTTGGAGACTAATATCCAGAGAATAATTCCAAATAGGGGATCTCACTTATGTTATCTTAATCCTTTGGGGCAATCTATAACTCCACTTAACACACAGGAAAGTGAGGAAGCTTAAGAAGAGTGACAAAGCTCAACAAAAATATGTGGATGACCTGCACAGGGGCCTTGTGAATTCAAAGAACTAAAATCTCTTACATTTAAACCAGATTTTATCCTTGTTTTCAATCCTTTGAAAGAAAAGAAGACTATGGTTATCTCTACATTTTCAGTTACTTGGTTAAAGGATCATAACTGTGAACGCATTGGAGCACAGAGAAGCAATATCTGTCAGCAGAACCCCAAGAAACTGACCAGAGAAAGAAGCCCTGGCTACACTCCTACCAGAACTGCTGTGGGAGAACAGCAGCCTCAAGAGCACCAGATGAAACCTATCAAGATCAGTCAATGGGAAATGCTCTTTGCCTTACCTCACAGCAGGGTATTACTGCCCAGGGATATGGGATTTATTAGGTATGGGATGCTAGGGAAGATTGCCTTGGGATTATATCATTACAGGATGTTTAGGGGAAGAACCAAAGGTGCAAAAAGAGACAGATCATTGTGTTGTCTGGCTGTACTCTGGGAGTGATCAGTGCAGTCTGTCCTGTCTTCTTACCAAATTGAATGTCTAATTATTTTCCTGGGTGAGGAACCCCTTATTTTGTGTGCATGTGTTTGTATGGGTATCTGAATGACAGCATTGGTGTGGGACCATAGGTTGTAAGGGACAATATGTCTAAGTGTCAGCACCTGGGATGCCTACATATTGTGTCACTATATGGGTCTGTGTGATTGCTTGCAAATATCATGGCAGAGTAGCCCAGGAGCAGGATAAGGGGCCAGGTATCAAAACAGATACAAGCATGAGCCAAATACTGGAGGGACCAGTATGTCTGAAAATCGACAACTGGAGAGACCAGAGGTGTCCAACTCATCTACTAGAGTGGCCATGTGGTCTAAGGGGTGCTTTACTGACATATTTACATGTATATGGCTGTATTGGAGACAAGAGGATCCCAAGGATCTACATGGTAGATTGCGTACTTAAGGTAATTTATTAGAAGGACTGGATTACCACTGTGTGTGGGCTCATGAATCTGTGTCTGTGCACAAAAATATGTGTGCACACAAATGTATATGTGAGAGGTTCTGAACTGCAAGGAATTGAAAGGGCATCACTGGCTTTGGGAGTGCCAGCAAATCAGGAAAACAAGGCTCTAGCCCTTGCTCTTCCTGCCTTTAGTGCACAAGTCCATGCTGCTGGGATGATCAGCTTTGTACTCCTTGCATTCTTTTCCACTGTACTTTACCCTATACTCGCAGAAAGGGTTACAAAATTAGGCAATTGTTTGTGCTGTGTTTGCATCTTTCTGTCTGTCCTGTTCTGTATGGTTTTCCATGTGTATTTCCAGTGTTTGTGTGTGTGCCTTTTGGGGAATGTATGCTCAGCCTTGCCCCTGGCTGTGCTCAGGAACAGAGAGCTGTAGGGCCTTTCCCTCGGTTGTGCTACCAGAATCAGCAAAACTTTAACAGTATTAGCATAGGATCATTTAGGTTGGAGAAGAACTTTATGGTCACTGAAACCAATCATATTCACCAACACTTTCACCCTTTAGAAGTTTGACTTAGTAAACTCATATTTGTTAAAGTTATTTTTATTTTTATGCACTTTTGAATGGATATTTTATATCAATAGGCCATATCTGGCTTTTATATTGCTATAGTTCTTGGTTCTTACTTCTCAGCAGTAAAAGCTACTCATTATTTCAACTAAAGGACAGAAAATCATATGACAGAAACCACATAGCTAATGTGAGAAAATTATAAAAGCTTTGGTTGTTTTCTCAGTTTCATTCACAGTTCTGTAGAGAAGTTGTTATAGCTCAATTAAAATTTATATATATATATGTATATTTATCTATATGTGTGTATATGGGGACAGTGATCCCTGAAGTAAAGCAAATTTATTTATAATCCAGTGGAATTGCATATCTGTGTATAAAAAGGACCATTTCAGATGATGGTTACAAAAATGTACTCCTGGAGGATTATTCATCACAAAGTTATTTTTCATACACTCAGTACATAAAATCTGCAAGCCTTAGATAAAATTGTCAGAATAATTAGGTTCTTTTTACCTCATCAGTGAATGAAATGTAGTGATTCTAAAGTAATATTTCTGGAGAAGGCACCAAAGGGGCTGAGGCTGATTCACAGTAGCTAATAAGACAGCACATACCCCACCCAAGCAAGCAAAAGCTAATCATAAAAATAACTTTAATGGGTAATTTCTGTGCTTCAGAATACAGATGAATACTAGAAGGAGAGTGAAGACATGCTTTTTGAATTCAGACAGAATTAAAGTCCTGCTCTTGGTTGGGCAGTACTGTCTCTGATTAGTAGGGGAAAATAAGGATTAAGATGTGATAGACATAATTTTTGGCATCCATCTTGATTTCTGATGCTAGTTTGGTAAATTTCCTTGTTTAAAAAATGCTTCAGTTGTAAGAGTTTTTAGGTATTTGTTATTCAGGGAATAATTGTAAAAGAGCCATGGGACCTAACAGCAATATTTTCATGCCTAACTGTCAACAAGGGAAAAAAGAGAGGCATCAAACTGACAAATATGCATCCACTCTGAATCAGATGTTGGGAAAAGGGTTTGTCATAAATGTTCTGTGGTTTTATTGCAAGAGAAACAGAGAATTCAATACAGCAAAATTAATCTGTTTATGTATGGGCAATCTTACAGGTAAAAATGCTTCTCTATGTAAAAAGATTCTCTCTACATAAGTATTACTTCTATGCAGTAATAATAAGACATAACAGTAATGTTGTAAATCCCTCCCTTAACAGAAGCAGCAGAGTCAGGCTAAATCCAACTCTACTGACATAATAATGTGTGCAAAATATATGTGTTTTCATATAATCAAGATTCATTTAAGCTGGAAAAGATCCAACCTTTAGGATCATCATGTCCAACCATTGACTGAATGCTCCACTCCTAAGTGCACAAAGTTTACTTCAACACTAAGTTGTGTCACTCAACCCGTATCTACACACCTTCTAAATAATTCTAGAGATGGTGACAGAACCACTTCCCTGGGCAGACTGTTCTAGTTCTTTGCAGTCTTTTGTAAAAGAAATTTCTCTCAATATTGAATCTAAACTTCCCCTCACCAAATCTGACACCATTTCATGTTGCTTTCTATTTCAGAGAAGAGGCAAATCTCTACATCATTACAACTTCGTTTATTGCAGTTGTAGAAAGCCATGAGGTCCACCCTGAACCTTCTGTTCTCCAGACTGAACAATCCTAGCTCCCTCAACCTCACCTCATAAGAATTGTGCTCCAGACCCTCCAGATCAGTTCTGTTGCCCTTCTCTGGATATGTTTCAGCACCTGGATGTCTTTCTTGTTGTCATGTGCCCAAAATTTATAGCCTCAGCTGAGCCTAGTACACACATTGAGAATGATTTCCAAGAGCAGAACTCACTACTATTTTCAAATTCAGTTGTAGAACTACAGGGTAGCCAGCCTGAACTTCAGGCTCAAATCAGGCACCAAAAAACCCAATCAAAAGTTGCTTTTGAAAGATTAATCTATAGCATCATATGGAGGTGAATGGATACCACTTTAGCATCTGTTGCACTGAGAAATGGAAGTTCCTTTCACATGAGCGCCCCATGTTAACAGAGCAATACAGTTGAAAATATTTGTTGTGCTGTTGTTTTGGCTCTGTGCAACTGCGTGACCTTTTCCTTGGCCAGGCAGTCCTGCTGTTCAGTCAACACATGAAGCCCTTTGTCTGTCCCGGGCTTGCAACATTTAATGGATCATATTAAGCTCTGATTTGTGTCTTAAAGCAATTAGCACAACTTTGGTTGGAAAATCTCCATTTCCATTTCCTTAAAAAAACTCAAGAAACTGGGAGCTGGAAGGAAATAAAAAGATAAAAACATAAAGGGAATTTTGGACTCTGTTGACTTTGCAGCAAACATCAAGAAAGCCAAATTCTTAATCTAGCCCTAATAAAGAGGCTTATACTGGCTCCAACAGCAGTCTTTGTATCACCTATTGCAAAAGCTTCGTTTATGTTCTATGTAAAAAGTCCAATGAAGCATAAAAACATGTAATTTGTGTAGAGAATGAGAGTTACGCAATTTTTTCTGGCATAAACAATGCAATAACTGCTCTGAAATAGCCTTTTGCATTCATGAATGGGGTCCATTATTTGCTCTGTCTCTCTTTCTTGCTCATTCTGAGCTGGGGTGGAGTAATAAACGAAAGACATCCTCTTTACCTCAGAGCTCTGGTTTTCAAACAGCAAGTGGATAACAATATATGACAGCTCTTTTTTGTCTTCTGATTAAGGAGCAGCCATGTTTTACAGACACTTAGTGAGTTGCCAGCCAATTAAACATTTCAATTCATTTATATGTATTTAATTGGACTACTTTGCAAATAGGACTTATCTGGAGTTATCAAGCAGCTTAGACACAGTAAGGTAGTAGATAAGTTACTGAACTATTATTATTGTTATTATTATTACTCTCATCACTACTATTAGTGGGGGAAGTCAGGGTAAATGCATAGTAGAGTATTTGCATGGTACCTTTCTGGCAGAGTGTGTGTCCTATTTAATCACTTGTCTGTAAATAAAGAGCTATTAATTATGTCCTTAATAATTTTTTCAGTGTTTTTGCTGGTTGCATTTTTGGGAAGAATTTACACAAAAGGTACTGACAGGACTGCTAAGGGCCCACTGGATGACATAATATATTTTCAGAATCTAGATTTTCAGACAGCCTTTTGTAACATTCCACATGACATGTTCCTGCTTAGCCTCCAGGATGATGCAAGGATTCAGGGCAGGACATGGGCAGAGATACAGAACAGGTTGAAAAATAGCAAAGCAGTGACTATAGAAAGTTCCTGTGAAAGAAGCAATGTCAAACCAGAGAAACTGGTTTTTTTCAGGTCCTCAGGGGCTAGAGATGCATGTTACATGCTTTAATTTAGAAAGATGATCTACAAACACAAAGAACAACTGAAGTAAAGTAGCATTTTTTAGGAAAAAAAAATGAAAGATGATGAATGAAGGCCATGCAGACAGCTAAACTTAAAAGGAAGTGAGATTTGATTTGTAAATAGGTTGTCAGAGAGGGAATTAAATATAATATTGACAAATACAAAGTAATAAAACTTTGGTGTTGCAAACTACATTCTAATGTAGAACTACTGGGATTAAACTCAAAGGAAATTTGAAAAAAGGAAACCAAACCGACCAACCAAACAAGCAAAAATTGCCCCAGCACATTTTCAGGTTGAACAGGAATATTTCATGTTACCCTTTCTAAGAGCATATATTTAGTCTTTTCCTTGCAGTAATAACAATACTAATACTTAGCACACCTAAGTGGATTTCCTCAAATAGATTAACCTGCACAGGTTGACAGATACTGGTCACTATAGGAATTCAGTCAGCAAGGTATGCAGCAATAGCAGCAGCAACTATGGCAAGATGTGTAGCAAAACACCTGAAGGAGATAAGGAAGGGGTTACTGTAATCAGGGAACCCCCAAAAAGAGCAGAGAGACCTGTCAGGACCTGGCAACTCTCATGAGCAACCACAGGCAAACATGATGTGCGGAAGGATGCTTTGTGCAGCAGTTTGTGTAGGAGAGCTCAGCCACCCCTCCAGGCAACAAAGGTTTCCACACAGTCAAAAACCACTGCTAGAAAGGAGCATTGTGACACAAAATATGGATGGAGTATTCCACAGGCCTGATGTTTCACAATCTCTAGCCCTTGGGAGGCTTGACAGATGTATGCTGGAAACAGAATACAGCAGAGAAGAGGCAGTGTAGGAGGTCCCTGCAGAGTGTGGAAGAGAATTCCCTGACACAGCTGGTAAGTGAGCCTACCAGAGTACTGTTTACAAGTAGAGAAGGGCAGCTGGTAGGAGATATGGCAGTCAGAGGCCACTGTGGGCACACTGACCCTGAAATGATTGGTGAAGTAAGGAAGTGGGTCAACAAAACCTCTAGTCTGGACTTCCAGAGGGTGGATTTTGGCCAATTCATTTGGCCAGGACATTGATGCAGAGAGTCTTTTGGGAAAGAGTCCTTAATATTGAAGGGGTCAAGGAATGCTAGACATACTTAAAGAATGAAATCTTTGTGCCACAAGAGCAGGCCATCCCTTAGTGCCAAAAGGCAAGCTGGCAGGGAAGAAGATCAGCCTGGCTAAACAGGGAGATTTGCTTGAATTCAGGGAAAAAGAAGGAGTTTATGACCTTTGAGAGGAGAGACAGACAATTCAGGAAGGGTACAAGAATGTCATTAAGTTAAAAAAAATATTAGAAAGGTGAAAGCTCAGATAGAACTCATCCTGGACACAGCTGTGAAAGATATTAAAAACTGTTTTTATAAGGACATTAGAAAGTAAAGGAGGACCAAGGAAAATCTAAAGGATGTGGAGAAGGGAGCAACATTTTCACCAAGGATGAGGAAAAGACTGAGGTACCTAATGCAATCTTTGCCTCAGTCTTTAACAGAAAGACAAGATAACTTCAAGGCAACCAGCCCCATGAGCTGGTAGACAGAGAGGGGCAGCAGAATAAGCCCCCTGCAATCCAGGAGGAAGTAGTTAGCGACCTGCTCTGTACTCACGCACACAAGTCTATGGGGCCTGGATAGGATTCATCCAAGAGTACTAAAGGAGATAATAGAAGAGCTTGCCAAGACACTCCATCGTTTCTCACCAGTCCCGGTTAACTGGGAAAGTCCCAGGTTAACTTCAGGTTGGCCAGTGTGACATCCATATACCAGAAGGGTCGGAAGATCTGGGCTACTACAGGCCTGCCAGCCTGACCTTGTTGATGGGGAAGGTTATGGAATAGGTTGAGTGCACACATCACACACAGGACAATCAGGGGATCAGGACCAGCCAGCATGGGAGGAAAAGCAAGCCCTACTTGACCAACCTGATCTCTTTTTATGACCAAGTGACCTGCCTAGCAGATGAGAGGAGTCTGTGGATGTAGTCTGCCTGGATTTCAGTAAAGCACTCTCTCCCAAAAAATTCTCCTGAAGATGCTGGCAACCCAGGGCTTGGACAGGTGCACTCTTCTCTGGGTTAAGAACTGGCTGAATGGCTGTGCCCAGAGAATGGCAGTGAATGGTGCTGCATCCAGCTGACAGCTGGTCACTAGTAGTGTTCCACAGGGCTCGGAGCTGGGCCCAGTCCTGTTCAACATTTTTATTGAAGACCAGGGTGAGGGTGCTTATGGAGTCACCATCCCTGGGTGCATTCAAAAATTGACTGACACTTAGTATTGTGGTTGACATGATGGTGTTTGGCCAAAAGTTGGACTTGTTGATTTTGGAGGTTTTTCCAAACGTTGATTCTCTGATCCATACTTCAAAAGGTCACCTATTCCTTGAAAGAAAGAAGTAAGGAGATATTATGGGGCACAATATTTTAAGTGGAGGTCATTCTTTTGGGATCCCATGGATAAATTCATATTACCTTTGTAATTGTTTCTCCTTTCTCCTTTACTATTTCACAATCGCATTTGGGGTGAACACCACCTCTTCACTGATCATTGACAGGATCAATAATAAACAGTTTCATTGTGCTCTTTCTTTTTTATTTTTTTTTTTTCATTAAACAATCTATTTTGCTTTCATTTAAGGGGGAAAAAGCTGAGCAAAGTATGAGTGCAATTTTCTGTAGAAGATCTTGCTGTTCATAATGCTATGTGACATTAAATAACTCCTCATGACATCACATGACACAGATTTGCTCCTTTGGAAACAAGAAAACTTTCAGATTTATATTTCAAATAAATGACATTGACAGGAGGGACAGGAAGTATTTTTAATATCTAATATTAAGACTCTCAATTCAGTTTCTAAGTTTTTATTTAGTCAATATAGAGAGGCAGACTCTTTTTATATCATATGAATAACACTGTGAAACAACCTTGATTCTTGATTTAGGGATCTACAGTGTTTCAAGTTTAACACTGTAAATGCACAGAACAGGGCATCTGACAGCAGAAATTTCAGTATTTTTATATGATTTGTCTTTTCTACAGGATTTCTAATGATCACCAAATACTGCAGAATTCCTAGAGGTTCAGCAATAAAAATCACAAGCCTATTCTCAATACTCTTTGTATAAATTCTTAGCTTTTAATTTATTTTTTAACTTCCTGAAGGGAACAACTTTGCTGTCTTAGGAAGCCTGAGAGCAAAATATCTCAGAAACAGGAATATACTGTCCTAATCTGGATTGGAGTCACATACTTTCAGATTTAACTAGATGCCTCTGTTAGATGGATATTAAGTAGAAGTAATGAGTTTATGCTGTTTAATTTTTAAAATATGCAGCCTTCTGTCATACTTAAGTTCTAAATAAAGGCATTTGTGCTTTGCAATGGCTGGCACTTCCTGAAAACCTGTTTGCAGATCCACAGAGACCAGCCTAAACTCAGGAATGAAAAGGAGATTACAGAACTAAAGTCTTCAAAGCACTACTGATTAAACTGATTTCTTTTCAACAAAAGTGACACTATGACCTGAACCTTCCCAAAAGGAAATATAAAAAGGTGTGGAACCCAAATGTGATGGTGCTGAGGAATCCAAGAAAGTGTCAGCTTATTATTAGCTTGTGATCTGTGACAATGTAATTGTCATTGATGGCTCATTCCAAGGGGAGAGGAGTGGTCCCAAGGCAGAATGATAATGGCAAGCTGGGCCCTAGGCCTTTTAACCTCTGAACTAACTCTTCCATCTAACATAAACTGAGTCAAAAACATCAACAACTCAGGAAATGAAAAATTTGAAGGATTTTATGAATTACAGTTTATTTTTTTAAGCGAAAGCACACACACACGCACACAGATACACATGCTCCTTCAGGAAGATTTAGGGAATATGATCAGCTTGGTCAATAGGACTCTGATACTTGAGTCTAGCTCTTTGTAACTATTTTGGTATTTTGCTTTTAATTCAAATCAGAAAGGAATGCACCTAACTGAAAAGGACACAGGAAGAACCAGAAGAAACACAGTCTACATTTCCTATGCTTGCATCTACATTGACAATTATTTTGGCTCAGTTGAAGCTTTCTGTACTGTGGAAGCATGTGGTATCAAGCTATCAGCATCCATATTGTATTAGTTTCAGGAGATTTTCTTCAGAGTGGCTCTATTTTTTTCCCATGAACTGAAGAGTATGATAGGTGGATGTATCTCCCAGTTTAATTTTATCATTCATGTTCTATAAAATTGTTCAAGTATGGGATGCAAGCTTCATTCTAAACGCAAAATCAGTATTCCACTTCAGCAATTTGTAACTCAAATCAAAACGTCAGTGGTTATCTATAATTTTTGAAGAACATCCCTCACTACAGGCCTTAGTAGCATTGAAAAATAATGTCTCTTCAGGTTCAAAGTTTTCCCATTTCATTTTGACCTTCAAAATTATAATTGGTTTTGTGTTTTTTTTTTTTTTTTGTCTTTCTCATAGGAGATGTAAAAGGGGAAAAACCCTTGAAACCAGAATATTTCAAGATTCAGACACAAGATTTTATTTTTACTCTCAGGGGTTTTTCCTTTTT
>WEIU01016826.1:2914-13158 GCA_013389925.1 Aegithalos caudatus | reverse complement strand
AAAAAAAAAGAGGAAATATTTAATAAGAGTATAGTACCATCTATTAAAACAAAATAAAAATGTTTTGGATGTTAAATATATAGCATTTTTATAATAACTGTTTCAGAAGCTCCTATTTTTGGAACTGGCAGAAAAAAAAAAAAGGCTATTTATTAATGTTTCCATAACTAATTAAATGGGTTAGGATAAAGCACTGAAGTGACAGAAACACCTTAAAAGGGTAAAGTCTACTAGTTCATCCTCCTCCTGGTACAATATTATTTCAAAGTATATTATTTGGTCTTGTTTTAAATGGTTTAAGCAATAAAAGCTTCCCTATTATACATTTGACACAACTTTGTAGCTGGGAAACTCTTACATAGTTTTCAGAAAATGGAACTATGTTCTTTTTCTTTAATACTCCTAACACTACTCTAGAAATGCCATTTTCTTCTACTCTTCAAGGCAGTAATTTGTATACTGTTATCCTACCTTTACTGACCAACTTGATCTCACTATTCTTTTCTGATGCTCCTGGTTATTCTCAATATTTACAGTTCCATGACTGTCAGTTCTCTCACTTTTTGTTACCAGTATCTCTGCTAACACATGGAAGATATAAATACCAGTGATAGCCTTTTTCTTCCTCACAATATTATACTACATTTTCTATAAAATGAATCCTCCCTTTCATCATTATTATCAGTGTTAGTCCTTCCTAGCTGCCTTTTTTTGTGATTTGAACCATAATACCTGAAAGTCAAAATGTTCTTCCATAGTGTATACTCATAAGTTCTTCCTAGGACTTTCTCACTATTTTTCTGTTCATGTGAAAAAGAGAAAAGGAGCTATTGAACCTAACTTTTGGAATGTGAATGAAGAATTGATATAATCACAGCCATTTTATGGCTGTTCTTTAATCACAGATTTCTAGTTAAGTACAAAATTTTGTAGGCCTTTGAAAACTATAGGTGCCTATATATATATATGTGTGTATGTGTGTGTGTGATCACACATATTCATGAGCTCATTTAGATTAAGAAGGTAGTAGGAAATTGGATGAGCCTACATGATAAGTTTTCTGCCTTTTGAATACTTTAAAAATCCTATTTTTATTAAGCAACTAAATATAAATAAAATAAAACAAAGAATGACAACAATGAAAAGATCAAATCCATGAACTGAATTTAAAAACAAAGAATAAAACTCATTAGAGGACACACTAAAAATATTACAGAGATGGAAAGATCTCTTTTTTACTATCTAGCTCATTAATTCATTTATTCTCCTCAGAGAATTGAACTAAAACCCTCTTTTTTACCTACTCTGTAACATAGACTACACTGAAGTTTAATTTCCCTTTTAAATAAGGTCTTTTGATTCAAATCAATATGTTGATAAAAGTAGAATATTGATGCTATATTCCTCTTCCTAATCTATACAGGTACTTAGCTACCAGGTTATCAAACCATTCTCTTTTTCACTCACTCATATTTAAAATTTGTGTGTCAGGCAAAAATAATTTGACAAGCTCAAATTAAAGGGCTGTCCTCTTTGAGGACAGAGCTGCAGAACAGTCTAAGTTTAGTTTTTGAATCTCATCTGCAGGATTTGAACATTAATTCTTGATGTACTAAAAAAAATTAGTATCTTTTAATACTTTAAGATTGTCACTTTCTTTGTTTTCTATTCTTTTCCTTTTCCTTTTTCCACTTCAATTTGTGCTAAGAATTATCTAATCATTCTGATTTTTTTTGCATCTTAATTGTAAGCTAAGTGAGCTTTGTTGTCCAGTAACTTTTGTAGCTGGTTTAGCAGACAAAGCCTCAAGGATGGGTAAGCAAACCAATCAAGCACAGAAAAGAGATCATCAGGACAGATATTAAGATTTTATTGCCTTTGCAAATAATAAGACATCTACATCACTAGAGTGTCTGGAAAGAGTCCAATGGAACGGACCTGGAGGTTTTGGTTGACAGCTGAACATGATCCAGCATGTGCCCAGGTGGCCAAGAAGAATGGTATCCTGGCCTGTATCAGCAATAGTGTGCCCAGCAGGACCAGGCAGGGATTTTGTCCCCGTACTTGGCACTGATGAAGCTGCAAGTGGTATGCTCAGTTCTTGGGCCCCTCACTATAAGAAGGACATTGAGGTGCTGGAGTAAGTCCAGAGAAGGGCAAAAAAGATTAAAGGTATAGAGTATAAGTCTTATGAAGAGCAGGTGAGGGAGCTGTGGTTGTTGAACCTGGAGAAAAGGGGCTCAGGAAAGACCTTATCACTCTCTACAACCACTGTAAAGGAGCATGTAGCCAGGTGGGAGTTGGCCTCTTCTTCCAGGTAAGAACAGAACAAGAGAACATAGTCTCCAGCTACATCAGAGGTTGTTCATATTGGACATCAAGAATCATTTCTTAATGGAAAGAAGGGCTGGAACAAACTGCCCAGGGAGTTGATAGGGTCACTCTGCTTGGAAGTGTTTAAGAAATGACTGCACATGGCTTTCACAACCCACTCGATAGGAGGTACGGTGCTCATTGCAAATTCTTGTACACTCCATGTGCCAGGAATCTCTAATGGTTTTTATTATAAAATTTGCAACAGTGCACCTTCCTAGTGAACAAGTGAGAGTCTCTGCTTGCAGGGTAGGAGTTGTCAAATAGTCTCTGATTGATCTGCATAACTTCTAACTTTCCTGAGGAGACCCAAACGAACCCCATATGGTCTCATGTAAAATAAGAAAATTTTAATATGAGTGATGAAAATAATCTCAACTACCCTTGTAACATAGTGGTGTTTCTCTGATCTGTGTATAGCCAGAAGGTCAAGAAACAAATGTGTCTTCCTCTGGAAAATGGTCCTGGGATGAAATTCTGCATTACAGATCATCAAGACTACAACAAACAATTACCCAGTATGGGCCAATCCAGAGCCAAGAAAGCTCACATTCTGAAATTAGCATGGGTGATTAAGTCATCTAGAGTGATCAGCTGTGCAGATTTACTATGGATATCAGAGCTATGGCAGACAGCAGCCGTTTCTCAAAGATGACTGGTTTATCTCCTGGAAAAAGCACATATGGATGCAGGATGAAACACATAACCATTGAGCTCAGAGAAGGGTTATGTTACAACTAAGAAGGCTTCACCTACTTAAGGTAGGTATCACAATCAGTTCGGAACCATATTTCTGGAAAATTGCTTCAGATGACTTTCTAAAATCCATTGAAAATGCACTGTAGGTGTTCAGATACTCTGTCAAGTGACTGTCTCAATGTTTTTAGCCATTAACTAAAAAGTGCCAAGCATACAAAAGTGAGCAAAGGCTGTATATAGAGAATTGCTAAGATTTTAAACCCAAAAGGACTGTTACAACTACTTAATCTTATTTATTTTATGTAATACAGACCACAGAAACACACTTAGCAACTGTGTTGCTAGCTTCTTTTTCTTTTGTTTTTTTAAGTACTGCAATTTTGTGACTAAACAGAATAGGTAAGCCATTGTTTTCCTAGGGAAGATATTCTGCTTAGATCTCTATGAAATGACCTTTATACCTAGTCTAATTTAGCTGACTTTGCCTTCAAACCACTACATCTCCTTTTGCCCAATGCCACAAAGTTTCTCAGCTAGACATTTGTAGATTGTGATGGAGTTATGTCCTTGAAGAAATTCAATACATGAAGCTTTTGCAGCTTCTTCGCATGAGACATTTTCTTCATACTTCCTCATTCTAGTTATTATTTTCAAAAGCTTCTAAAATTGTAACATCTTTCCTAAAGTACAAGCACCAGAACTTGTCATAGTAGTCAAGTAATAGCATCATTAATCTCAACTTGCAGTGCAGAAATACTACTTTTCCTCTTGCATAGCAGGTGATGAAGTTTAATTTCTGAATCACGTCTAGATAAATGAATTCTGTTGATTATCTTCAGAGCAGTACTGATGTGAGGTTTCACACATGTGGACTTGAAATGTAGATACTTATAAGGATGAAGGAAGGAGGTACAAAGTAAGAGGTAAAATTGGAAGCAAGGATTAGAGTGAAAACCCTGGGAGGATCAGGTAAACTGTAGTCAGTGACTGCAGGGAAGACAGGGCTATAGGTGACAAATGCCACAGAAGTGTAAAAGTTGTATGTCAAAATGCCAGCTATATCCTGTACTTTATATTCTTTCATTCTACTTCTTGGAAGGGGCAGAGGAAGAAATAAACTTCACTTTCAAATTGTGTGCTCAGATTTTGGGCCTCACTACAAGAAGGACATTGAGCTGCAGGAGTAAAGGAACCCTTTTTACTCCAGTGTGGAGGTAAAAGAGACAGTAGACCTCCGTGTTTTTTAGTCTAGGGAGAGTGCAGCTTGGATAAGCACCTAGTTGTTAGATCAGCTGAAATCACACTAGTATGATCTGATGTTTATTCTGAAACAATCTTTCATCCCTTCATCTTAAAAAGTAGTGTTAAGATGTACTTCATTCTACTAAATAATATGTCTCACCTTAATGTGTTTACCTGGCTTATTTATTGCCACTTTTTCTATTCTAGTATTTTCATTAATTTTACTCACTCTTCATTTATATTTTATTTTAAACTACCAATATAGACAGTGAATAATCTTGGGTGAAGATATATTCATGAAATCACAAAAAAATTCTTCCATAGTACCTAATAATTTCTCATCTAGTTTCTTATTGCAACTTATTAGTTGAGACAATTATATGTACATGAAATATGGATACCTTTCTTTTATAATAGATCATTTTTTAAACCTTGGAGTCATGTGATGTGGCGTCAAGTACCCTACAGAAGCCTGAAACTTTTATTCATCATATTGACCATTGTAACTGACATAACTGACCTTGAAACTCCATAAAAAAAAGTAAAAAGTTTGTATAAGAAGGCTTATTTTCCATTAAATTGCATTGGCTGACATGAATTTCGAATGCTGCCAAACTCTTAGTTATTTGCTAATTATATCCATGCCAGATTTTTTATAACCGTCTGATATTGATATCAGCCTAGTTGTCCTTTAATATCCTCTCTTATAACCTTTTAAAAGACTAGTAGAGCAGTTCAGCTGTTTTGAAACCCTCTGTGAGTTTTCCATTGGCCCTGTTTGAAAACATCCATTTCAAACAACTCACAGACATTTGTGAATAATTCCTTGGGTGTTCTTAGATTTGAGTCTTCTAGTTCTGCATCTAAATAATGCTTAACTTCATTAAAAATTTTAGTACCCTTTGTAATAAAGGTAATTATCAACATAAAATCTGATATTTATTCTTCTGTCTTGTTCCAAGTGGTTTTTGTTTTCATTATTATTGTTTTCTTGCTGATGCCCAACATAAACATGTATTAAATAATTCTACCTTTTTTTGTATCATGGTGCATGATTTTGCCATCTCTGTTTAATATCAGTATCAGTAAATATCACTGATTGTTGTGGTTCTGATGTATACATACATCAGAACAGAGGTACACATACATATATCTATCTCACACATATTTAATTTAGCTACCCTTACCAACTGTCTGAATTCCTTAGCTATCAATGTTAGCACATTACTGCCTCTTTTTTTTTTTTTACTATACCTTTGAACTTTAAAAATATGGCAAGAAAAGATGCAAAACCCTTCTTTATAACACAGACGTTTTTAGTAAAGTAAATATTTGCCGAAGAAAAAATACGTTTGGGATGCCCAACAAAACATCTTAAACACATTTCAATCATACATATATATGTGTGGGTGTAGTCAGTGTAACTGTGCATATATTAATATAAAAAAAAGATATTTTATCTCATTTTTCTTCATCCAACCCTTCTCTTCCAGTTTTAGATACTGAATTTTAAAAAGGCACCAGGATTATATGCTACTTCTTAATATATATTCTTTTTGTGTAGGTACAGGAACTAGATATTCATTTAGCCATGCTTTCTAAAAGTCCAAACACAATAGAAAATATTTTCTGATCCAATAAACTAGAATAAATAAATTATATCTAAATTGTTAAAAAAAATGTTTACAATAGATGAAGGATATTTATGTAAAGAAAAATGTACAAATACTGAAGAGGGAGTAATATACAGCAAAACTGATGAGATTCATTAGGGGAAGGCTATGGTTTGTTTGAACATTTTTGATGTTCTACCATAAATTTGTCTTTATTAAATATCAGCAGTCTCACTTAATAAGAAAAGAATTAAGGAAAAAAAATAAGAAAAGAAGAAGGAACAAGTAAAAGAAACTCAGTGACATAAAAATATAGGTCCCTGAACTCAATACTACTTGCAGGTGAATTGTCTCTGTCTACCTGAATTGCCTAAATCACTGGGAAATTGTTTTAGAAATGAAACGAGAGCTCAGCCTTTGCAGAGGTGATGATAAATCAGACTTGTAAACGTGCAATTTGGCTACTGCTTCTGTTAGTCTTTGCTATTTTTTCACACTGAATGTGAGACAGTCTTTCATATGGGTGAGAACGAAAATGGAAAGGGTGAAAAAAATTATGTTTTTCCATTGTGTGTACAGTTCCATGTCCAAAAACTGCATTGATGCATTCACTGAATACATAATTTTCTCTTATGCTTTTAACATAACATAAAACGAGCAAGTTTATAGTGAAAATTCTCACCTAATTTTCCTCTAATTAAGGATTCAAATTTTCATTTCCACTATTATTTTCTACAGTCCCTGTGGTGCTTACAATTCATCCTATCTCAAAATAGTAAAGCAAAACAACACAGGGGAAAATTATACAACACTTTAAAAATATCTATTTTTAATTTTAAAAATAAGTCTAGTATATTAGAAACTGTAAATAAATGTGTTTTCACAACCATTCAAGTAGCTTAATGTCGGCAAAATTAAGGCACATTTGTAGCACAAAAATAGCCTTCTACAACACAGTGCATCAGCAACAGTTCACTCCAAATGTTGTAGATAATTAATCTCATTTTCCCTCTGCTTTGTTTTGTGTTCTATTAGTTTTCTTATTCAGACTTTCAAGTCACAAATCTAATTTAAAGCCGCACAACCGGTCTAATGTGGTAATGTGTTCCAAGTGCGTGCAGTGTCTAGCAGTGAGTGATAGGGACAGAATACTAATTTGCCTCCCAGTGTGCATGATGCTCAATAAATAAATAATATATTACCTGTGCTCACCATTACTTGACTACAGAAAGTGTCAAAAGCAACAGAAAAGTTGGATGCGAGTTTAAGGCATGTAACAAAAAATGTACTGAAGCAGGGATGGGTAGGGGAGACAGAAGGAAAGGGGAAAGCAGAGGATGAGAGAATAGTCTGCTACAGAATGGCAATTATTCTGTTAAAATGGTTAACTATAGCTGCACAGAGAATTTATGTTAGACTGCATATGGTTAAATATTAATTCTTTATTTGTAAGAGTTTTGCCTTCTATATGTTCCCATTTCTCTATAGAGAAATGTAGAATTCCTTTATATTGTTCTAGCTTCTGTTTGTTTAATCATTCTCCTTCAGAAATACTATTTTTTTTTCAACACATTGATTTTCTTCTGTTGTTTGACTTTGCTTCCTTACTGTGTGTAGAGGTTGCTTTATTTTTGGAGCTTTAGTTTTCATACACCTGAAAACTGAACTATACACCAGTTAAATAATTGTAGACTTACTGAGTTTCACTATGATCTGTGCCATCATTTGAACTTCTGGAAACTCCACTCTGATCAGTGAAGACACACAGGTGCAAAACTAGCATTTGGGAGACTAAATTCAGAGTGTTGATACTATAAAGTGTGCAAGGAAGCAGGTATGTATGTATAACAGAAAAAGAGACAGTATGCTGGCATGTATGGTAAAGTCAAAATCTGAGAATAAAGTAAAGGATAGAGAGATGATGTGGAAGAAAAAAAAAAGAAAATATAATTCCCATGAAACTGGCAATGTCTTGGATTATTAAAATATTATTTTGTATAAAATGTCATTACAGTCTTGTTTAAATTTAATGCAATTTACCAGACCATAAAGAACTCCTTAGAATAAATGGCTGGTTTCCAGGCACAGCTACTGTACTGCTGATTACAATACATCCTGACATTTATGACAGTTTTATAATTCTTGTATTCTGTACCTAGCTGTGCTCTGAAGTGTCTTTACTTTGCTGAAGGCTTTCTCCTGGGAAATGGCTCTAAAGTTTTGTAGACTGAAAGGACAATAAAATAGTTTGACAGAAAAACACTATTAGTATAGAATGCAAATCTGTTTCCATTTTGTTTGTAACTATTAAAAATGAAGATTCATTTTATAATTAATACCTGAGTAATTTATTGTCACAAAAAATGGCATTGACTTGAGAATGTATTCTTATATGACAAAACTTACCAATATGAGTAGGTATTTGCCAGATCAATGCCTAAACCCTTCTATTGCAAAAGTAACCCCACTGATGGTTTACAATGACTAAAATTCACAGAAAGACTAAGAAGAATGTCAGACCTAGATACAAGCAAAAGAACAGGTAAAAAAGAGAATTAGGGGAGGAAAGAAATTTCACTATACAGTCTTTGACCTTTATGTAGGGCAGTACTACTCAAAACAGCATTTAATCATATCTTCAAATGTTTTGTGAAAGTTTTGTAACAAAAAAAAATGACACAATTCAGAGAATGATTTCAAGAAAGAGCAAGTTGAAGAATTTCTGTAACTACTTGAGTTATACTGGCTTAATGTTTTCAATGAAAACACTGTAAAAGCTTTTAAGTGAAGATGTTATCAAAACTGGCATATTAACAATAAATTTATTTTTTCTACAAGACTGTTCCTATACATTTCAACTGAAATGCTATAACATTTCAACTGAAAATTGTGCACCTGCTGTAAAAAAAAAATTCCATATTTGTATTAGTTCATCTACTTTGACTTAGAGCTGCCAGAAGACAGTTGAAGTTCTGACTTAACCATAAAACTTCAATTAGATATATTGTCCATTGAGCAAGAAGGAGACAGACTGGAAAAGATTCAACCAGACCTAAAGATGATACAGGGTTTTCTGATTTCCAGGCAGCGTGTTTATGCTTGCTAATATTTAGGGTATAGATCCAAAACTTCATTCATTGCCAAGAACCCTGTACCCCTGTTAGCTTCTTCCTTTGATGTGAGGATTGAATTCCTAAACACCAATGAGGAATCTACTCCCTCTTCTTCTCTGCTATCAGCATTTAGTGCAGAGGGTTATTACAGAGTTAATGGGAGAGTTATCCATTGGCCCTAAACTGCCATACTAATCAAGCTGTAGTTTGTCCTCAAAAGGGTGTATTTCTAGAGTGTTGCTCCACTTCAGAGTGCTGGCTGTGAGAGATAATGTAATAATCTGTAGTGGTGCAGAAAAACAGGTTGAAATTGTAATCACACAAGAATCCCTGTGTTAAATGAGGTCAGCCTAGTCTGTATACAGATGGAAGGAAGACCTCTATGGACCTCTGAAGTATTTAAGGAGATACTATTAGAGAGTAATACAGGAGATGACAAGTTTTCACAGTATTAGTACTGCCCAGACATCATGTTAGATGGAACCCTATTGCTATAGATCTCATCGTTCAGATATAACATAAATTAAAGGTGCTGAACAAAACTGGTCATTACAAATTGTTTGGTATTTCTCACAAAAATGCTCTCTTGGCCAAACTTGAAGTAGGTAATTACATTCTGCTTGCCTTAATTAACCTGAAATCTGTGAAACTCATGTTTTTTCTTCTCATCCTAACAGCTCTGTAATGATATTGTCCCCATCCTCAATGAACACAGACTATTGTCTCATAGAAAACAAACAAACAAACAAACAAACAAACAAAACCCGCTAGTATATACAATTATGTAAGACATACAAAATAAGCAATAACTTAAAAGTATGAGCTTGATTAAATTATATATATAAATCACAACAGAACTTTCCATCAAACTTGTTTGATGGTTATCCAGGAAATCAAGCCCATTATTTACAAATGCAATATGAAATTAATATTCTAGGAAATCTAAAAACAGGGCTGTACAATTTAATATATTTCAATATAAAATAATGAAGTAAAGGCAAAAGGAAAATGTTAGTGTCAGAGAGAAATGAATTCTTAAATATCTGTGAATACCATCCTAACATACTAGTAAGACATGAGTGTAGGAAATGACGTGTGCTTGGGGGCCATTGGGAGTTGGTTTTAAGAAGGTGAAAACAATTCAGATATTGCTGTCCAACTTAAATTTATTCCAAATTTGAAATTTTTGTTTCAAAGGGAACAT
>WEIU01016825.1:1491-16137 GCA_013389925.1 Aegithalos caudatus | reverse complement strand
AGCAGCCACACTGTGCTGCTGCCACCCTGTGCAGGACGATTCATCTGCGGAACATCCTGTGGCCGCTTGGAGGCATGCCACTGTCCCAAGCAGGGAAAACATGCCAGTGGAATATCCTGCTGCTGTGTGGAATCAAGGAGCTGCCCTGTGCCAGCATGTGTTGCTGGCAGAGCATGTCGCTCACAGCTGAAACAAACTGCTGTGACACCACTCCGAGCAGCAGCGATGCCCTGTGATGCCACGTTATGCTGAACGAGAGCCATGCAGCACTCCTGTGCCCTGCCATGCCGGATGAGATCCCTGAAACTGCAACTGCTGCTCTGTTGCTCTGTGTTCATTCTAACAGGGACATTTCAAGGACAGAGGAATATAGACATTAATTCTAACCAGGGTGGGAAACCTGGTCATATGGCCAGACAATGCAAATATAAATCTATACTAAGAAACAATCTTTTAAGAAGCAGAGAAATGGATGACCGAGCACAAGGGGGAGATACACGAGGATACAAGCATATCCTTGCCTTCCTGTGCAAGCTCATGTGATCAGCTCACAGGAAGGACTACAGAAGCAGCTGGAATGGATGTTTTCACCTCCATCTCAATAACTATAAGCACTTCAAAGGTACATAAAGACCCTCTTGAAGCCCATGGGGCCATCAGGAGAGGACTGAGTGCAGTGCTGATTGGAAGATCCAGTGCCATGCTACAAGGTATCTATAACACCAAGGTATACCCTGGTGTTATAGACGCAGATTTTACTGGACAAATACATGCAATGATGTCAACCCCTACTTCCAACCATGACTATCCCTGCTAAAACCTGAATTGCCCAACTTATCCCTTTTAAGTCTTCTGTCCTGTAAGAGACAGTCCAAAGGTCCCTCATCTGCCTCACAATCGTCACCAAGGACAAGAACTGAAACCCTGAAACCCCCAACACAGGAGTTCTGGCCTGGCTGAGGTGGGATATCTGCCAAGTGTTGCCTGCAGGTGTGTTCACTGGACCAATGCATTCTCATGGGAACTGGTGGAAACAATGGGCAGGTCATGGTGGACTGGCTGTGCTTGCTGCAGGACTTGTCTGTCTTGTTCCCTGAACAGACCTCAAATTGTCCTGTACCTTCTCCCCACCTTTTGGCCAACTGCCTGTCACTTTGGAAAGACTATAAAGAGACTCCCTAAGTTAAACAAAACTGAGAATCTCCCCGATAGAAGAAGACGGATCTATTGGCAGATGGCAACAAGGACTTCATCCCTTCTGTTGGCAGCTATTCCCCTCTCTTTCTCTCTGTATTCTCCATCCTCTCTCTCCCTCTCTGTCTCTCCCTCACTCTCTCTCTCCTCTATCGCATTACTGTAGTGTGGGCACTCAATAAAAGGTGCATTGTTTTGATTAAAACTGTATTTCCCTTGTGTCTGAGATCAATAAACAAATCATCATGACCCCCCTTGTATTGCCGGATCGTGACATGTCCCAAAAACAGATCTCAAGATGAGGGGAAACCAAGGCTTCGGGTCGACAGGAGAACCTCAGGTATTTTGGACCCAAGTTGTGTGTGATCAGAGACCCAACATGGTGTGTACTATCACGATGTCTTGAGCATCACACACCTTCTTTCACCAAGGTGCTCCAGCTCTACAGAAGTAACTTCTTCTGTCGAACACAGAAGATCCTAATATAGTCAAAAGTTGTATTGATTGTCAGAGCCACACTAGACCACTACCAATGGTGCTAAATCCCCGTGGCTTAAAATCTATACAAATCTGGCAGACTGATGTCACACGTATTTCTGAATTCAGACATCTAAAATACATGCATGTGTCAATTGATGCATTTTCCTCAGCTATATGGGCATCAGTTCAAACAGGAGAAAGGGGTCTGGATGCCATTGCATTGGGAATTAGCTTTTGTTGTTTTGGGTACACCCATAACATCAAAACAGACAATGGCCCTGCATATACATCACAAAAAAGGAGACAATTTTGAGAGCTCTGGGGTGCGTCACACACACTGCTGCANTCCTGATGATGCTCCAGCAGACATCGTGAAGCAGTGATTTAAAAAACTTGTGCAACTGCCACACAGAGATCTGGGAATTTTAAGGTGACAACTTTATTTAAGGATTTAATCTATTTAAGGACATGAAGATTTTATATATTTAAAATATGAGGACTTGAGGATCTTATCTTTTTAAGGATATGAATAACAAACCTGAACTAAGACAGATTGTTTTCCTTCTTGGTTTTTTCCCATGGTTCTAAAGTTGAAATGTTTCCTGTTTATAGAGGTAAGTTTTAAGTTTGTAACTTCAAAGTAATAAGCCTGCTGCATGCCAGTTTGAAAACTTGTATTGTTGGTAATCCCATTTGACAGCTAGCTCCTGGGTATGAATGTTATGTCTTCAAGGATATGGGATACATCACTGGCTGGGACAAGCTAGGCTTGTTGGGTTGGATAGAATCATCTGTGGTCATCCCATCTGCAAAGGGCAGAAGGATGAAGGGGAACACTGCATTTTTTTAAAACAGAAAGAAAAANAGGTACATAAAGACCCTCTTGAAGCCCATGGGGCCATCAGGAGAGGACTGAGTGCAGTGCTGATTGGAAGATCCAGTGCCATGCTACAAGGTATCTATAACACCAAGGTATACCCTGGTGTTATAGACGCAGATTTTACTGGACAAATACATGCAATGATGTCAACCCCTACTTCCAACCATGACTATCCCTGCTAAAACCTGAATTGCCCAACTTATCCCTTTTAAGTCTTCTGTCCTGTAAGAGACAGTCCAAAGGTCCCTCATCTGCCTCACAATCGTCACCAAGGACAAGAACTGAAACCCTGAAACCCCCAACACAGGAGTTCTGGCCTGGCTGAGGTGGGATATCTGCCAAGTGTTGCCTGCAGGTGTGTTCACTGGACCAATGCATTCTCATGGGAACTGGTGGAAACAATGGGCAGGTCATGGTGGACTGGCTGTGCTTGCTGCAGGACTTGTCTGTCTTGTTCCCTGAACAGACCTCAAATTGTCCTGTACCTTCTCCCCACCTTTTGGCCAACTGCCTGTCACTTTGGAAAGACTATAAAGAGACTCCCTAAGTTAAACAAAACTGAGAATCTCCCCGATAGAAGAAGACGGATCTATTGGCAGATGGCAACAAGGACTTCATCCCTTCTGTTGGCAGCTATTCCCCTCTCTTTCTCTCTGTATTCTCCATCCTCTCTCTCCCTCTCTGTCTCTCCCTCACTCTCTCTCTCCTCTATCGCATTACTGTAGTGTGGGCACTCAATAAAAGGTGCATTGTTTTGATTAAAACTGTATTTCCCTTGTGTCTGAGATCAATAAACAAATCATCATGACCCCCCTTGTATTGCCGGATCGTGACATGTCCCAAAAACAGATCTCAAGATGAGGGGAAACCAAGGCTTCGGGTCGACAGGAGAACCTCAGGTATTTTGGACCCAAGTTGTGTGTGATCAGAGACCCAACATGGTGTGTACTATCACGATGTCTTGAGCATCACACACCTTCTTTCACCAAGGTGCTCCAGCTCTACAGAAGTAACTTCTTCTGTCGAACACAGAAGATCCTAATATAGTCAAAAGTTGTATTGATTGTCAGAGCCACACTAGACCACTACCAATGGTGCTAAATCCCCGTGGCTTAAAATCTATACAAATCTGGCAGACTGATGTCACACGTATTTCTGAATTCAGACATCTAAAATACATGCATGTGTCAATTGATGCATTTTCCTCAGCTATATGGGCATCAGTTCAAACAGGAGAAAGGGGTCTGGATGCCATTGCATTGGGAATTAGCTTTTGTTGTTTTGGGTACACCCATAACATCAAAACAGACAATGGCCCTGCATATACATCACAAAAAAGGAGACAATTTTGAGAGCTCTGGGGTGCGTCACACACACTGCTGCAACTGGACAGGCCATCATAGAAAGTTCATATAGCACTCTAAAAGGCATCTTAGATTAAAAGAGGGAATGTATGCTGAGACCCAACAGAGCAGAGTAACAAAAGCTGTTTATACCCTGAATCACTTAACAGTACCAGAACAAACCCAGAATCCTGTAATTTTAAATCACTTCTTATCACTGCAGTCATCTGGTGATGCCCAGCCACCTAAACCCAAAGTAATGGTAGAAAATATTATTAGTAATAAGTGGGAAGGTCCATGGGATCTTATTACATGGGGGTGCAGGTATGCTTGTGTTTCTGTGGACACTGGACAGGATGGATACCTGCCAGGTGTGTTCATCCTGTCCTACGTCCTGCTCGGAACAAGAGACAACACCTTCCTGATGATGCTCCAGCAGACATCGTGAAGCAGTGATTTAAAAAACTTGTGCAACTGCCACACAGAGATCTGGGAATTTTAAGGTGACAACTTTATTTAAGGATTTAATCTATTTAAGGACATGAAGATTTTATATATTTAAAATATGAGGACTTGAGGATCTTATCTTTTTAAGGATATGAATAACAAACCTGAACTAAGACAGATTGTTTTCCTTCTTGGTTTTTTCCCATGGTTCTAAAGTTGAAATGTTTCCTGTTTATAGAGGTAAGTTTTAAGTTTGTAACTTCAAAGTAATAAGCCTGCTGCATGCCAGTTTGAAAACTTGTATTGTTGGTAATCCCATTNAAGGTCCATGGGATCTTATTACATGGGGGTGCAGGTATGCTTGTGTTTCTGTGGACACTGGACAGGATGGATACCTGCCGGGTGTGTTCATCCTGTCCTACGTCCTGCTCGGAACAAGAGACAACACCTTCCTGATGATGCTCCAGCAGACATCGTGAAGCAGTGATTTAAAAAACTTGTGCAACTGCCACACAGAGATCTGGGAATTTTAAGGTGACAACTTTATTTAAGGATTTAATCTATTTAAGGACATGAAGATTTTATATATTTAAAATATGAGGACTTGAGGATCTTATCTTTTTAAGGATATGAATAACAAACCTGAACTAAGACAGATTGTTTTCCTTCTTGGTTTTTTCCCATGGTTCTAAAGTTGAAATGTTTCCTGTTTATAGAGGTAAGTTTTAAGTTTGTAACTTCAAAGTAATAAGCCTGCTGCATGCCAGTTTGAAAACTTGTATTGTTGGTAATCCCATTTGACAGCTAGCTCCTGGGTATGAANACAGCTAGCTCCTGGGTATGAATGTTATGTCTTCAAGGATATGGGATACATCACTGGCTGGGACAAGCTAGGCTTGTTGGGTTGGATAGAATCATCTGTGGTCATCCCATCTGCAAAGGGCAGAAGGATGAAGGGGAACACTGCATTTTTTTAAAACAGAAAGAAAAACTGTGACAGCTATAGCTGGTCTACAGCTGCCCAGATGAAATTGGCCCTAAGTCGACCAGCCTAGCTCATTAAAGAGTAGAAGTAAACAAGTCCCTGAGTACATTAATGATAGGTCAGATTCAAGTTCAAACAGGGGATCCCAGCCAATCCCTTTGAACCATGAATGCACAAATATCATTGGCCAGTGAGCTGAGCGGAGTTAAGACCCTTAACCAATCATGTTTGTAAGCATGGGAAAATTGAAGCCCCTATAAAAGGGGGCACCCAGCAATAAAATTTGGCTGTGGCTACATGAATCCAGTGTGTTCTTGTCACATTCCTGACTCCAACATAAGCGACAGTGAGAGGCTGAAACTTTCTGCAATTTGCACTCACACTGAAATTAACACTGAAATATCAGTGTTATTTCAGCACAAATAGATCATATTACATTCCATCTTGCATAAAAATTTTGCTAGGCAACATCACAGGATCACTATGAGATCCCAATGTGAGACAAAATAACAGGTATCCAGGCTGAGGGGACCTGACCACAACACAGGTTTTCCCCAGCACTCACCTGAGCATACCAAGGAGGACCAGAAGGTTTTTATGACTGGAACACAGCCCTCCTTCTGTCCCAACTGCATTCCACTTCAAGTGTTCCAGAAACATTGAGAAGGCAATGGCAACTCTAAGTCACCATAACCATAGCTGTGCACTTGTTTCCTGTGGATAAGAGAAAGACTCTGGATATAGTCTCCCCTGACTTCAGCAAGTCCTTTAAGATTATCTTCCATGTCATTCTCCTGGGAAAACTGGCTGTCCACAGCTTGGACAGGTGCAGTGTTCATTGCTTAGAAACTGCCTGCTGAAAGTGTCTCTAAGAGTCCATTTACTCTCCAGTACTGTAGGATAAAAACTGCTGGTAGCCCATCATTAGATGCAATTTCATAAACTGTATAAATTGATATATATTCCAAATGATACTTGTTTAATCACACACATACATGTCTACTAACTTTATATATAAGATGCAAAAGTACAAAGTATGGGAAAAGAGTGTAATACAAAGAACTTTTACAAATTGCCAAGATAAACAAGTTACATATAACAGTGTAACTTATTATAATACAATATGTATTAGAGATCTGCAACCATTGTTCCTCACAATTAAAGTATCAATAGGCATATTCACATGATGAAATGAAGAGTTATAAAATTTACTCTCAAGTAACTACCTCAAAAGGTTTGTCAAAGTCCAGCACCTGGGCTGCACTAGCTGCATGCAGCTGAGGACCAAATAGCTAGGAATATATTTTTTTAAAAAGGAACCCAGCCCTCTTACTGGCTGTGAGCTTGTAGCACTACTTTACAATAACATCCTGAGATGTATTAGGAAAAGCAGGTAGCAGTTTAAGGAAATCCATTCTAATCCACACTGGAGAGACCACATTTGACATACTGCTGTGCATTCCCCACTGCCACAAACAAGAGCTCAGAAGATGGCTGGTAGAATGGTTAGAGAGCTCGACTACATTATACCTGAGGAGACACAGAGGAAACACTTCTGCCTGTTCATCCTGGAGCACATGTTGAAGGGGAATCATACTGCAGCCTCCCGCTTTTTAAGGGGTGTTATATGGAAGGGAGTCAGATGCTTCTCAGGCATGCACAGAGAGAAGATGAAAGACAACAGTAATAAGTCAGAACATGTAAAATTTCAACTAGATAGAAGAAAAATAACATTTCCACAATGTTAGTGGTGAAGTTCTTATCTCCCCAAAAGACTGTATATAATATCTATCTTCATAGATCTTTGAAAAGAGGTAACAGAATGTCCTAAGCAACCTGACCAATCTTTGAAGCTAATTCTGCTTGGGGGAGAATTAAATGTCCTCTCTTCAGACCGGCTTATTCTATGATTTCCCATTTTGCTTGGAAGGAATATCATATTATTAGAGAGGAAAATTCAGAAAACAACACTTCACTGCTACCCTACACTCTGTATTGAAGAGCTTTAAAGACTTTGTTAGTCAAAACAGGCAGACACACATTCTTGTGTTTCTGGTTTCTACTTTTTAGTATTTAAATTATGTAGATACCAAGATTGCACTGTCTGAAAGCATTTCTAATCCAAATCAAAGCAAGGAAAGATATAGTTTGATAACCTTAGGGAAACATGGGGCCATTTCTCAATTAATCCAGCACAGGGCATATACAAGTATACATTAAAAATAAGCTTCAGGACCAATGCTAACAACTGTCATTCCAAGATTTCTCCTGTCACAGGTTGAACATTTTTATTGCACTTCTTTTTCTCTGATAGCACCATTTGCTCTATCTTGAAGAATAGAAATAGGGCTCTTGTAATTGCCTCAGAAGGCAGAATGTCACCATCCAGTCTTTTTCTCTCCACATGTGAAAAAACTCAGTTCTCCAACTCTCCTGGAAAGACAAAACACATCCTACAGTAGCATTTATAAAGCAAGACCAAGAAATACTTAGCAGTGAAAGAATGGATTCCTATGCTTGCTGAACACCAGTGTTGAAGGCAGCTTGATAATACATAATATAATTGTGGTGTGAAGTATTTCCACAGACTGTTACTGAAAATATTGAAACTCATTTCAGTGAAAGCTCATTAGAAAAACTGTAACAAGACAAAACTCTGGAATGAACATATGTACATGACCTCAAAATCAGCACATCTTTATATTGGTAAGTGCAAGGAAAGATGAACAAAATATATTGCATCTCATCAGTAAAATTCTTATGGAAATTAGGAGTTCAGCACTGAGAAACACAGAAATTTGTAAAAGAGAGGTGATAACTCTCACCATTGCTTCTCTTATTGTTTCCATTTCATCTTTTCCATTTCCCAGCAGCAATTTGCCTGAAAGAATTATTATATGTGATTAAAGAATGCAAAAATCTTATATGGAAAGCTGCCCACAATGTAAAAATACAGCATGTAGAGTATGGTATACTTATAGCTAAATTTTAGCTTTGTTATTTGACTATTTAAATATGCCTAACAAAAACATCCTTAATCCCTTCCACAGCCCTTTTCTTTTCATGCAGACTTCGTTTTGGATGCTTGTAGACACGCATCAATTTAAAGAAAAAAATGTTATTTTCAAGCTGTTCAGCACTTACTATGTAAGAAATGGATTATAATATGGATTTTTCTCCAATAAGGATAAATATTACTGTGACATAAAAATTTTATTTGCTGCCCTTTGCTGAATGATTAAAGTTTGGTGGATTTTCTAGACTTAAATATCTTATATTTAACAAGATAAAAATCTTTCTCATTATAAAGGAAAGATAATTTTTTTTCAGCTAACATGAAAAATTCATAACTAGAAATTTTAATAAAGAGTTCTATTTTTCAGAATTCTAAAGGAGGACAGAAAATGACAACCTACACATAGCAAGGTTTGAAAAACAATCATAAATTGTTAACTTAAGAAAGTTAAGATCTGCATTTCATATCCTTTTTCATTTGTTACTGTTCATTTGAAAGTTGAGATGCTTTGGTGAAATTATCTCCTGTTTTTATGATCTTAACATGTTAAACCTAGCACAAAAAATTATGCATATTTAAGAAAAAGCATATTTTTAACCAAATGTGAACTTGCAGAGCTTCTGTGAACTATAGCATATTACACCAACTCAAGTGCTCTGATCTAAGCAGTAAAAATAGAAACTATTTCAAAACTGCACATGTGAAACAAAATCCAAGGCACTTCTTTACTCTAGTAAGAAAAAAAATGGTACAGTGTTTGGGCTGGTTAGTAGCTACACATATTGCCTACTTCATACAGGGAAATGTTAATGAAAGTCAAAGCAGACCAAAACAACTTGCCACCTGGATTCAAGGAATATTTCCCTTACTACTGGCATAAAAGGCTAATAAATAAATAAGTCATGAAATCATTAAAATCTACAGAAGTTGAGAGAGTGTATTGTCACTGCAATTATTGACGTTAGCATTCTGAATTGAGTAATAAATTGACTTAGTGGTGTTGCTGAGGGCCAAGAAAGAGTGGTAAATGGACACAGATGTAGCAGAAGGGTGACAAATGATTGTCAGTTGGATCTGTGCTATGCCTGTTCTTGCTCATACAGTACTGTATATCACTAATATTCAAAGCAATTTTTAATCAGCTTAGTGATCATCAGATAGCTTGAATCCATTTTGTCATTTTCATTAGTTAGGTGCAGTATATACTGAAATCTTAAGGTTGAACTATTTAATAAGACCCTATTTTTTTCCCCCACCACTTTGGAACTACAAAATATATTAAGGAAATGTGAAGAGAATTACTGTATTTGCAACTTACATGAAATAATTTAATAATTTCAAAAATATGTGATAACATTATTACAGAAACAGTTTCTCTATATACTTTATGAATAAAACCACTGAAAACTGTGGAGCTAAACTGGACATTTCTGTTGCAATTCTCATCTGATATTAGTGTTGAAATAAACTGGTTAATTAAGCCATTTGTTATGTGTTGTTTGCTGCAGTGTGCAGCTCTGTCTCTGGGGTCAGCCTCGCTTGGCTGACCACCAGCAGCCCTGGCTGCGCTCCAACAGAACCTTTGTGTGGGTTCTTGGTTCTGCAGCACCGTTACCTCCACTGTCATGGCCGTGGTCAGAAAGAGGGGACTCTCTCGAGGCTTTGGGAGCAGATTTTATTCGGGGGAACACAGGGGAAAAACCCTGGTCCCAGGCTCGAAGCTTCCGAAGAGAGAGACCCCGAACCTGAGCTGCAGGGGGTTTTTACCAGTACAATTCCAGGGGGTGGGTACAAGTTGTAAAGCAATAAAACAAAGCAAGGTGGCAAATGCCAACAGATTTACCTAAACAAGAAAAAATTAAGCTAAATTGGGGTGGAGTGCTCTGGGTGTCCACCAACCACTGGCCAAACCTCTAGACCTTGAGGATGATTGATAGACAGAAGGGGAAAGATACATTAAAAAGGATGGGTAGGGAATAATCTTGGGGAGGGACCAATAGAAAACAGTGTCTGGGCAAAGCCCTGGGTTGTCTTGGAAACTCTTATCAACTTCTGATAAGGACGGGGGGCCCTGCTTACAAAATATTTAACCACCTAAGCTAAAATTACAGTTTACAATAAATGCTATTATAACACTTATAAAATAAATCCAAACAACGCTACATTGTTCTCATCCAAGCTGGTATGAAGAAAAAACCAGCACAAGCTAACACGTAACTGAATACACAGAGCTGTTTGAAGAGAAGGTAGCGTCTCTCCCTGTTCAATTTAAAATCTTTTCTATGCACTTGACTTATGATATTCAGGTCTGTGTATTTCCTTACTTGAATCAGATCCTGAGACAGTGTTAAATTGGTAGTTCAAGGATTAGACCTTCCCCAATCATACCAGATGAGAATCAACCAGAATATAGTTCTATCATTACTAAAGCACCACAAAAAGAGAATCATATGTTCAGGTTACCAGGTCCAGTCCTGGGAGACGCTAAGTACATGTACAGTAATGTAAAACTGCATCAGAGGCAATTACGAGAATACCTAATAATGAACAATCAGGAAGGCTACAAGAAGACCACCTATGGCCAGAGGAACCTGGACAGGTGACAGAACAACTATGCAATAAAGTTTTGTCACCCAATTCTTCCACTAAACTCATTTGGATGGATAGAGGAAATCTGGAAACTAGGAACCTAGTATCTGATAGGATTATTTAGTCAGGTCTTCTATAGCTAAACCCCCCGAAACAGCTGGTTATTGAAAATGCATGGCCGATTTTTGGAATCAATGCATTAAGAGTCTGTAGCCTTCAGCAGTCAGATTATCTTTGTCATTTGTGTTAGAATAATTGTTAGTTTATTACCATCTTGACACCATCTTGTTTGTACTATCCTGTACCTAATAACATCCCAGAAAATTCTGTTTGGTCAGTCATTTGTCTATTGCAAGAACCACAGCTGGTACAGAGGTCTCAAGAAGAGAAAAACAAGACAGCAAAAGACATTGGGTGAGCTAAATTTCCCCAATACTAGAGATTCCTACCTTGGCAGATATAGCCAAAAAGTTTAAGGTGACATGATGGACAGATCAATAAGACTTACATTAGCCTGTAGTTCCCAGTGATTGAAGGAAGTAAATTCTTCCAGATGTCTCTTCTCTTCCTCCTTTTAAGGATTAGGGCTTAATCTCTAATAACAGCAGCTAGTGCAGTGAAGCCAGCCACATTCCTGCAGTTTGCTTCTTCTCCATTTATTCAAAACAGTAGTACCAAGGTATGTGTACAGAGACCTTGTTCAAGCCAAACACAGCTTTCACTGCCTTCACAATTATTATTACCATGCTAACAACCCAAGTATACTGCATGCGATTTGGTATTTCTTGACCCCTCTACAATTTTTTCCAATATGTGTCACAAGTTCAACCTCATATGTACTGTATGGAAGTATATTTTTAAAAGGTTTTCATATGACAGGAAAATTCTAAATATATTTGTAAAAACTCATTTTATTACTCTCCTAGAATGAAATTGTGTCCTAGTCTTTAAACAAGTGATAATCCTGAATCTTTAATTTCTCTGCTAGGAAATATATTTTTATTTTTACAGACGTCCCTTGGAACGGCTGTTTCCTGAACAGTTTTGTAGCTGGTCTTGACCACTAGACCTCTTAAATTAGTTGGCAACAATTTGTTCAGTTTTAAAAGAAAATTGGCCACTGGTGCCAATTTTGTTCTGACATAAAACTTTAGCATACTTGGCCCTAAGTTTCTCCCATATGGAAGAAAAGTCTCCTATCTTGAGACTTTTATTGTTTCATTCATACATAATTTATGTGTAAATGGAAGACTTATTCCTTGACTCACTCATTCTATATTAGTAAGTAACTAATTCTAGTAGACTCCTAGAGCTTATAGTCCTTCAGGGTTAATTTCAGAGGCAAAATAGCTCAGTTCCCAAGTAATTCTGTGGGAAAGATAACTGCTGTGGATCATTTGTGTGGTTATAAAAGCAGATCACAGACGGATAATTTGCACAGTTATTGCTATTGTGATTCTTACAAAAACGTTGCAGAAATGTGAGTAATACCTGTTCTTGCATAATTCTATAAAAGCAGAACAAAAATTATAAAGAACAAGAAACACACAGGCAACTGCTTGATGATTAAGTCCTTATCATAGAGTTTAAAAATTAATTTCTCTTGATAGGAATCATGATTAAAATCTAATTGTGATTAAAAATAAAAGATATCTTGTCTTGGAGACTATATCTATAACTTCGTAAATGTGATACTATTTAACAATGTTTTCTGCAATGTAAAATTGATCAAGATTTATTATTGCAAAATAGCTTACTCCTACCATTAACCGATTTTTTCATGAGCAAACTACCAGAAATTTTACAAAATGTATCTACTTTCAAATACTATGCTACCTCTCAAAGCCTTTTGGGCTAAGTATCAAATGAAAACAACCCTTAACATTTATATTCTGTCAGAAGTGTTATCACATACTGAAGCCAGGGCACCTGAGTATCACAATAAAGAATTTTTATTTAAGTTGAAAAGAAAATCAAAGAAGAATTTTTTAAAACTACTTACGTCTTTTTACATTTTCAAATTATACCAACTCTGTTCTGAAACTGAAGGGTTTATCCAGATCCTTCCTGAAGGAAATCCAGAATCTTATAGAGGTTAGGATTTCCAATAGAAACATGTACTATTATATATGTCATTTCATATTGCCTTCTTTGGCCAACACCTCAAAACTATTCATTTTTTTCTTATCTTTTTCTTCTGGAGTTATTTTTGTGGTGGTGAGGAAAGAAGGGTCTTGATCTCTGCATCTAAGTAAGCCTTGAAAAATTATTTAAACAAAAATATAAAAAATAATTGCATGCCTTAAGTATTTTCATACAACTTGAAAATAATAATTTAAAATCACTGTATCTAAGGGAATTGTAGAGGTAGAAGGAACTTCAATACATCACCTAAAATTAACTGAAACTGGCTTGGAAACCAGTGCACAAGGACCAGACTGGTATTAGTTAGCCCAATCTTCTCCTTAAAAGCCCTAGAAAAGATTTCATGATTTAATCTACAAGGACAATCTGTTCCAATGATTTACCACAAGGACTGCTCTTTGTACATGTAGGTTTTTCTCTAATACCTAACGCAAATCTCCTTTGGTGTAAATTAAGCCCTTTTGTTCTTATCTTTCTCCATTGTTATTAGCATGTCCCTTTTTTTTTATTGACTTAAAAAAAAAACAACATTTTTTTCAGTGTTTCCCTGTAACTCCTATTTTCAAAACCTCTGTTTTCGTCTTTCCTCTTCCTCAATGCTCTTAAATTTATCATAAAAGGTATTTCTAGCTAACCAGAATACAGAAAGCCAAAATCTCACAAAAGGTCACATGCATAGAATAATTACGTCCAGGACTTTCATATGACTTTGCTGTTAATACATGCCAGAATCACATTTGTGTTGTTTTAAAAATCAGTGTTAGAGTTCAAGGTTCCCCAGATAATTTTTCTGAAGTTTCTGCTGCACTCAGTCATTTCCCCTGTTAAAACATGGGTTTGTGTTCTACTTTGCATATGCTTTTACAGAGTTTCTTGTTGATTTTTAGATTTAGACTCCTTCAAATTACAAAAAGCATTTTAATTTTAATCTTATTCTCTCACTTTGGCATCACAGGTTTTATAAATACGTTCTACACTCCATCAAGAAAATTATTAATGAAAATAACTATTTTCATTATTTGTCGAGTCCATATTTTCTTCTCAGCTGTAGTTTTTTACATGATCATTTCCACAGCAACCAGTTTTGATGTCAGATATAAAATTATGGTCTCACAGAAGTACAGCTGGAACAAATGGGCTCTCAGGAGCCAGATTTCATGCATATGTGCATAGTTAAGCAGTGAAGTGTCAGGGATAAATATAGCATTTATACAATATATAAACAGCAGCCAATAATTTTCACTCATATAGAATTCCTTCTTGAGCAACAGCAGCATAATTAGCCCATGCAGTTAAAGAGTCTGTTTCAGAAAGATTTTTTTAAATGAATGTTCTTCTTTATGTGTTAAACTCACAGTAATTAGGAGTTGTAAAAGTTTACCATATGGGATCAAAAGCAAAATCATTAAATTAACACCAATGTGAAAGTGTATTTTGTGCACCACTGACATTTCACTAAAACGTCATTTGAAGGTGTGGCAGACATGCATTAATCTCTTGGCACCACACTTAGCTTTAGAAGATAGGAAGCAGTAGGATATCCAGTCAAACAAAGAAAACCCTTATG
>WEIU01016824.1:21524-39555 GCA_013389925.1 Aegithalos caudatus | reverse complement strand
GGGGGGAGAGGGGTGGTGGGAAGGTCCTTATTTCCTTTTTCATTATTATTACAGCAAGACCTTTTGGTAAGGTGGTAAGGCTGAGAAATGCTGGTAGTGTTTCCAGCTCGGGAATTCTCTTCCCTAAGTGGGGTCTCAGCACTTCTGGATTGTGCAGGATCAAGGTATATGAGCAGGAAGCTCCAGGTGTTGAATTTCCAGGGATCCACAGGATCTGGCAACACTTCCAAGGAGCTCCACGCTCCTGGGTGAAGTCTTGGGAACCATTTTTCCTGTAATCCATGAGTGCTGTGGGAGCATTCACGAAATTCTGCTGGTGTCAGGCAGGTTTAATTGCACTAATCCCAATTAAACCTTGACATTCCCAAGGTTTGGGTTATGGAATCCTGATCCATTGTCTTTTTTTTAGGATGATCTGGCCTCTCTCAGTGCTTTTTCTTCCAATTGAAATCCCAGTGCTGCTTTCCCTACAGATGCCAGGTGTTCCTTAGAATTGCCCTGGGCCAGGTTGGGAATAGGAGAAGGTGTCCCTGCTATGGCAGGCAGTGGCACTGAATGGACTTTTCCAACCCAAATGATTCCATGATTTTCCATACCACGGTGTCTATCCATCACCTTGGAGCTGTGCAGCACTCTGGGGTTTTTTTTGAGAAACAAATCCACGATCCAGACATTCCCAGCAGACGTTCTGGCACAGCCAGCAGCGTGATCACAGATATGTCTTTATCTCTCCCGAGTTTATCCTGTTTCACTGAGCTGAGTTGGCTCCTGGTGCTCCAGTATCCCCGAGCTGAGCATTTCCTGCTTGTATCACTGAATCCCTCTTTCCTGGTTTCACTCAAAAAAAAAAAAAAAGAAAAAGAAAAGAAGCTGGGAAGCGGTTGGAGAATTCCCAAAGGAGCTGGAAAGGGGCTGGAGAATTCCTGAGGAAGCTGGGAAAGGGCTGGAGAATTCCTGAGGTATCTGAGAAGGGGCTCAGCCTGGAGAAAAAGCAGGATCAGGGGAACATTCCCAATGTCCACAAGTCCCTGACAGGAGGGGCTTCTGCTCCCAGGGTTCACCTGGACAGGAAGGAATGGCCTCAGGGTGTTGCAGGTGGGACATCAGCAGGAATTTCCTCGTGGAAATGGTTGTTAAACCTTGGAAAGAGCTGTCCAGGGAGGTTTGGAGTTGCCACCCCTGGAGGTGTCCCAGGAACCCCTGGAGGTGGCACTCAGAGCTCTGGGCTAGGGACAAGGTGGGCATCGGGCATAGCTGGGATTTGATGATCCCAGATTTCCAACTGAAATCCTCCTTAGAATCTCTGTGGTGACTCCGCAGCCCATTCCGTTCCTGTCAGTGCTCCAAAGGGCCTTGCTGCAAACACATTTCTGGGAAAGGCAGCAAAATCCTGGGATTTTGGGGGATTTACACCAACAGAACTGCAATCCAAATTCCCTTACCAGTACTCCAGTATCAAGAGATTTAATCCTTACCTGTGCCAAGCAGCATCTTTGCTTTGTAGGGCCGTGGCCAGGATTATCCACAGCATTTTTCATGGAGGTGAAATAAAGAATTCCACGTTTGTCCAGCTGGAGCTGCTGGAAGCGGCAGCTGATGGATCTGGGTGGCTGCCAGGGATTAGTCATGGGGTAACACCTACTTTGGGAGAGTGGCCCGTGGCTTTGGGGAAATAATTCCTTCCCTCCAGCCCTGTGGGGCACTGATGAAGGACGAGGCCCTGGAATGTTGTTGGGAATTACGCAGACTGGAGCGGAATTTAATTCTTGGACAGTGGGGAGGATGCAGCAGCTGAGCTGGGAAGGGAATTTTTGGGAATTGCAGAGGGGTGGGCAGGGTGGGAGTGGAGCTGCTGTGATTCCCACACCTTGGGAATGTTGGGATGAGTCGGGATGAGCCACACGGAGCAAGTCAGTGCGGAGTATGAGGAGTCGGTGCCTGTCCCTGATCCCAGCGCTCCTCTCTTATTACTAATTAGCTGGTTAACATTCCCTGCCTCATTATCCCTCCCCTGGCTTTTCTTCCCGAGGATCTGAGCCTTTCCAGCGGCTCCAAAGGAGCGTTAACTCTCACGCTGGATTAAGCTGCGCGTGTTTGTGAGTACCATTTGTGGTGGAAACCCAAATTCCACGTTCCACATTCACCATTTTTTAGGGATATCTATGATACCGACTCAGAGTCCCATCCCATTTTGGGTTTTTTTGGATTTGTGGCCATTCCTACAGAAATTCCCGTTCCTGCATTGCCAGGATAGAGGGAATCAACTCTTCCCTGCCTGCTGGTGAGGAGTATCTTCATGGCAGCCCAGTTTAAGGCTATTTTCTCCATTCCAACGGGGACTTTAATTCCGTTTTAACACTCTCAGCCACTCCACAAGCTCATTAATGCTTTTTGCTGCAGAGAGTTCTTTGCCCTGTGGCAAAACTTTCAAAATTCCCTGATTTTTTTTTTTTCCAATTTTTTTTTTCTGTTAAGGTGTGAAAACGCTGTTCTGGTGTTCTCTGGAAATAGTTCTCACCTTTGGAATAATACTGGAGAGAGGCAGAGCGCTGAAAATAGCAGCAGCTGCCATAGGCCGGGATGGAGTTGTGTTGTCAGTCATGGGAACAGAAATCCAATTCCACCTGCGGATGAGCATTCCTGAAATAGAAGAGGGGTTGTCAACCATCAGAGGAGATGCATTGTGTGCATCCCTGGTCCCAGAAAAAAAATAAAATCCACATTTTCCAGTGGTCCAGGAAAACTTGGGAGTGTCCCAGAGCTGGCTTTGGGAGAGGTGGTTTGGCTAAAATTTGGTGGTTTGGAGGTAAATCCAGGAAAAACCTGGCTGTGATTCCAAAGGGATTCTCAGAGGGAGGTTTTGCAGCCTGGGAAAGGTGGGAATGGCCCCAGGGTGAGGAAAAGCACTCAGGGAAGGTCAGTGGTGGGGCAAGAAGTTTTTTTATGGGAGGCTGAACAAAGCTGGGCAGGAAACGGATTCACAGCCAAGGCAGGGGGCTGTGCTGCTTCCCTGAATTCCAGCATTCCTGAGGCATTTCAGGTACAAATTCTCCGTGCCCAACATTTTTCCTATGATTTCAGAAGCCACAGAGCCTCTAGTGCAGCTACTTTTCTTCCCCAAACTTCCCCAATCCATTTTTTTAAACTGTTTTTCCCTGATTTATTCATCTCATCCTCAAAACTCCCATCCCCTGCATAAATAAACCCTCCCTCCGTGGTGTTTTCCATGTACAGGCTGCCATAATTATGGGTTTGGATTCCTGCTGGGACTGATTGTATCGAGCTGATCCAAGTGCCGGTGCCCATGGATCGGGTTTAGGGCTGGTGATTAAAATAAAACAGAATGGCTGGGTGGGAAGAGGGGTGGGCCTGGCCACATTCCATTTCATCCCATAACAGATTTTAAAAGCTTTTGTCCTCATCTGTATTTTCCTGAATGTTCTCCCAGGTTTTATCCAAGCAGGAATATTTTCTCCTCCGTGCACTGGGTGGTTGTAAACTGCAGGACTTGTAAAATTTGTTATTTCTGCGTTTTCCTGGGTCACAAATTTCAGTGGGATTATCCAAGGAAAAATCTGTCTTTGCCAGGTTTTGTCAAAATGAAATCACGGAGGATGAGGGCTGGCAGTACTCCTCACCCATTCCTTCCGTGATAACACCATTGTCCTGATGTAAAAAATTGTTGTGGAGCTGGTGGTTGGAGTAGGAAGTAGAGGAGCAGTACCTGGATTTAATTAATACCTGTCCCTAATGGCTGTGTGCATTCTCATCAGCCCAAAGGAAGTGGGAATGAGAAAGAATTCCAGGAGCACAGCTGGATAAAGCTGCAGAAACTCTACATAAATGTGCTGGGAAAAAACAATGGATTGGTAAGCAAGAGCCCATAAATCTGTCACCTCTGCCACATCTTCAAGAATGGGAATTTGCTCCATTCCCTGGATTCCCAGCAGATCCCGCTCTAATCCAGGGCTATAAATATTCACAGTTTGCTTTCCTGGCTGAAGTGGCTCCGCCAGGGATCTCATTAGGAGCAAGATTTTGTGGAATTGAGAGGCTTTTTGGTGGTTGCTGCTGTGCTCTTTGAAGGTCTGTTGGTGGAGCTGGGAGTGAGGATGACACAAGGAGAGTTGGAATCCCATTCCTGCTGGGATCCTGGGATATTTCCTGCTCTGTGGGATGGGAACCACACTTGATGTTCCAGGGGTGGAAGGAGCTTCCCTCCAAGCTCCTGAGTTGGTCCATCCTGAGGGATATGGGTTTTCCAGCTCCAGGAGGGCAGAGCTAGGTGGGATATTGGGAAGGAGTTCCTCCCTGTGAAGGTGCTGAGGGCTAGGCTGGAGAAGAGAAGCTCCAGGAAGCCACTTCCAGGCCCTAAAGGGGCTCCAGTAGAGCTGGAAAGGGATTTGGGACAAGGGATGGAGGCACAGGACACAGGGAATGCATTCAAACTGGGAAAAGGGAGATTTGAGTGGGACATTGGGATGGAACTCCTGGCTGTGAGGGTGCTGATGGAATAGGATGGAATTCCCAGAGGAGTTGTGGCTGTCCCTGGATCCCTGTGAGTGTCCAAGGCCAGGCTTGGAGCCACCTGGAATAGTGGGAGGTGTCCCTGCCCTTGGAATGGAATGGTCCCTTCCCACCCAAACCATCCTGGGATTTCAAGATCATAAACAGGATTTTTCTTGAAGCCCCACATCTGTGATCCTCTTCAGTGCAACACTGAGGGCTTTTGGTGTGAATCCCAAGCGTTGGGAATTCAGCCCAAGCAGGAGAAGGCTACATTAAACACCATTGAGCTCGTGCTGGGGTTTGTGGTGCTGTCCTCTAATGCCAACTCATTTTCCTGAATTATTTCCACGTGGATCTGCGTGGAGCCAGCCCTGCCCTTCCCTGTGCCAGGTCCTGGGGGTTTTGTCCTCCTCCTCAGTGGGTCCTGTGGACACCACGGGCTCTGCAGAGGTGTCCCTGGCACGGAGCTCCCGCTGCCGGCTGGCTCCAGGGGCTAGGACCTGGATGTTCCAGCCAGGGCTGCAGCCTCTGCCCTGGCCTTTGGGGTGCTTTATTTACACTTATGCTCGGGACCTATATTTGAGATTTTTTTTTGGTGGGCAGGTGAAATCCTAAAAGTCCTCAGAGGAGAGGTTTAGCAAGGATGAAGCAGGTGGCACTTGAGGAGGCTTTCTCCATGCACATGCATGGAATCTGGGATAAAAACCCCCAATTTCTATCAACTTAGAGCAGTCTGGATGGGTTGTGTTTCATTTCCCTCATCAGGCTGCAGCTGCAGCAGCTCTCCAGTGCCTGTGGCAGCTCCAGAGATTCCAGGGAAAAGCTGGAGGTCCTAGAAGGAGGCACTGGGAATCCCAGTCCTGCCAGCAGCTGAGGGGTTTTGCTCTTGGCAGTTGTCCCTGGATTTCAGCCCAGCCAGAGACTTGGGAGGAAAGGGAACAAACAGCTCTGTTTTCCAGAGCTGGGGGATCGAGGCTCTGTGCACTGAGGGAGTTCAGGGGGTGCCTTAATCCAGATTCCTTGGGAAGAGCGGGAGGATTTGAAGTTTTCTGCGGTGTCCTGGTGCCATCAGTGTCTGGGGTAGGAGCAGCTGAGGTTGCTCAGAAGCTGCAGGTAGAGTCATGGAATGGAATCATGGAGTCTTGGAATCTCCTGAGCTGGAAGCCACAGGATGATTGATCCAACACCCCAGAATCCCAACCTGTCCATGGGAGCGTTGTCCAAAGGCTCCTGGAGTTCTGGCAGCCTCTGAGACCATTGCCTGGGGAATTCAGTGCCCCAGCACCCTCAAGGAGAAGAACCTTTCCCTGAGATCCATCCCAAATTCCCCTGGAACACCTCCAGCCATTTCCTGGGTCCTGTCCCTGCTCCCAGAGAGCAGAGCTTGGAGCTGCAGACCCTGAGGAACCTCCAGGAATGTTTCCTCAGGCTCCAGCTGGACAACCCAAATGCCCTCAGCCATTCCTCGTGTGGCCCCTCCAGACAATTCCCCATTTCCCAGCTGGTTCCCAGCTGTGCCTACAGCCTCTTATCTCCATCCCGATGTGTCCCAGCACACCTGGAACCCAGTCACCCCCAGCCAGATGTGTCCCAGCACACCTGGAATCCCTTCCCAGGGCAGATGTGTCACCTCTGTCCCATCCCAGGCTGTCCCAGCTGCATGGCTTTGTCACAGCAAAGGCTCCTCCAGGAGCCCTCACAGACTGACCTTGCAGGGAATGGAGAGGGGAAAACATTCCCAGTTGAGAACTGGAAAATTGGGAATGGGAAAACTGGGAATTGGAACGGCCAAGCAGCATCTGGAGGCCTAGTGTGTGAGCTCCAGGAGGCTCAGGGAACAAAGGATGAGTTTTCCCAATTCCCAAACAAAGGGATGAGTTTTCCAAATTCCGAAAGAAATGGATGAGAGTTTTCCCAATTGCCATGACTGCTGTTTCCTGCTGTCCCCAACAGGAACAGGCAAATATTCTGAGTTTCCTGAAGCCTGGAACATCCCTGCTGGCTCCCCGTGCATCCCAGCTCCAGGTGCTGCTCCCTGGCTTTATCTGGGCTGGGTTTTGCTGTTAATGATTACACAGGGAGCAGTTCCCTCTGGAAAGCTGAGCCTGGCACTGCCCTCCTGCAGCACCAGCCATGCTCCCCTCCTTGGTTTTTGTCATTCTTGGAAAAAAAAAGGGATAATAACGTGTATTCCCTGCTCCCCGTGGGGTTTATTCCCTTAAAATTCCAGCATGAATCGGGGGCTTCTCTGCCAAAAACAGAGGGGTTCTCCGGGGTTTTGCTGCTGGAATTGTTGAAGAATGAAATCTCCAGGATGGGAACACAACCCTGGCTGGGTATTTACCCTGGAGCCAATGAAAAATCTCACCTGATGTCGGGTGGGACTGGATTTAAGAGGTGTTTTCAGAGGGATAAGTGAAACATTGGGAAGGTTCCTGAAGGAAGAAAGGGGTTTTTTTAGGGAAACAGAGCTCCTTAACCATGTCCTGGCCACTTGTTTAAAACAAAACAAGGAACTGATGAGGTGTGAAAGTTGTGAGGCGGATGGGATATGGGGAAAATATCGGGATCTTTGCACAGATTTGTGCCCTGTCCCCGTGTCTGTGGGGATCAGGCTCCTCAGATTCTCAAACCCTTCCCTGAATTCCCTCAGTTTCCTTTGCTTCTGCTGTGCTGGGGCCCAAACTCTGCTTGCTTTCTTTCTTTCTTTCTTTCTTTCTTTCTTTCTTTCTTTCTTTCTTTCTCTCTCTTTCTTTCTTTCTTTCTTTCTTTCTTTCTTTCTTTCTTTCTTTCTTTCTTTCTCTTTCTTTCTTTCTGTCTTTCTTGTCTTTCTTGTCTTTCTTGTCTTTCTTGTCTTTCTGTCTTTCTGTCTTTTTAATTTTTTTTCCTTTTGCAGATGTCATTCTCTGCCACCTGACAAAGGAACAGAATGCAGCAATTTTCCCTAACCTAAATAGTGGCTCTGTATTTCCAGCTCCCCTGGAACTGGAATTAATTTAGTGTGTGGGCTTTTTAATTGGCTCATTGTGGGGAGGAACAGAAGATGAAATCCTGCAGCTCTGCCTTCCTCTTCCCTTTATTTCCTAAAATCTTTGTCACTCTCCTTGTCTTTCACTTCCATGAGTCGCTCAGGTTATTTTTCCCTAGTTTCTTTTGTTGAAGCTCCTTTCTCCCAACCTCAGGAATATCATGGATAGGGGACTGCTTCCTTCACCCTGTGACAAATCCCCTGTGATTGATGGAGGGAATTGGGAATTGCTTCTCCACTCCTGGTGTGCCTGTTGCTGCTTTTGGGAAGTGGGCGAGGGATGGATGGATGGATGGAGGAAGGGATGGGTGGAGGGAGGGATGGTGGAGGGATGGAGGATGGCTGGAGGGATGGATGGAATTGCGGAGCCTGGGAACTGCCAGGCAGCTCTGGGAGAGATTTCCCCACCCCCCCAAAAAATCTCTTTTGGAATAGATGTCTTCAAAGACAGGTCTGAGCTGATAGAAATTGGGGGGTTTTATTCCAGATTCCACAGATGAACATGGAAAAAGCTTCCACCTCAAGTGCCACCTGCCTTTTCCTCACTAAACTTCTCCTCTGAGGACTTTTAGGATTTTGCCCCCCTGCCAAAAAAAAAAAATCTTAAAGGCAGGTCCTGAACATATTGAAGTGTAAATAAAACACCCCAAAGGACACACCCCTCTGTGGCTGGGTGGATTTAAATCCTTCTGTAATGGGCTGGATTCCAACAGGGAAAAATGGGATGGTGGACATGTGGAAAAGGTGTGAGGTGATTTAAGTAGTTCTGATGGGCTCAATTCCAGCAGGAAAAGGGGAAAAAAGGGCTGCTGGAAATGGGGGAAAGGGTGTGAGGTGCTTCAGCTGCTGGGTGCTCAAACCAGGTGTTGAGAGGAGCTGGAATTCCTTGCAGGATCCTTTCAATTCCTGAACATTCTCTCAATTTCTTTTATTTTAGGAGATCTGTCCTTTTTCCTCTGCATCGAGTGCCCTCTGAGTTGCAGAGGAGGTGGGGACACCTGCCCAGGTACGTGCCAGTAGCACCCACAGACACCCAAACACCTCCTGAGCCCCAAATCAGGGCATTTCCCACCCAGAGTTTGGGTGGGAAGGATCCTAGAGCCCATCCAGTCCCTTCCACCATCCCAGGGTGCTCCAAGCCCCATCCAGCCATGCTGTCCATGGTCCCCAGTGCCAGGTGGGCAGTGGGAACTGTCCCTCCACTGAGAGGTGGTGACCAAGTTCCTCAAGTGACCCTGGGGACACTCAGAAATCTGATGTGGATGAGCTGCCTCTAAATTGGAATGGTTGTTCTGAATTCCATTTTTTTTTTCCTGGAATTAGCTGATCCTTCAGGTCCCTTCCATCCCAAACCCCTCTCTGACACTGCAATATCACTACTCTTTAATTGTTTCAATATTCTCCCTCTTCAAAATTCTTCATTTTAAAAAAGATATGACTTTTGATAGGAATTTCCAAAGGTTATTCAAGGTCACGAGTCACTGACCTGCCTCAGGAGCAGCTCCAGAGATGTTCCCTTGTTTCCTCCAAGGAATAACCAGCCAGACCAGAGTTGTTTCTTGGGCAGAAATCTTTTTTTTTTGGAGATTCCAGCGGTTTTTTTGTCCTCAGTCCCGGCGTGGAGCTGGATTTGGAGTCTCCAAGAGAGGGCACTGTGTCCCTGGCAGTGGAGCCGTGGATGAGCTGCCAGCCTCGAGCTGCTGTCAGCCCCCAGCTCCTCATCCCAGGGAGCCGAGTAATTAACTGAGACACTCATTAGCAGCTGCTTTTGGGGCTGGACATCTTCATGTGACCTGCTCCTTTCCCTCCATCCCTGTCAGCACTTCCTCTTGCCACACTTTCCTAAAAAAAAACTGAAAAAAATGTCCCTTCCCTGTCCCACTTGCGTCACTTTGCCCTAATTTGTGCACTTGGGGTGTCCTCCAGGAGGATGTGGGATTGCTGGGAGCCTGGCTGTGAGTCAGATGTTTATCCAAACCAGGAGGAAAATGGGAAAAAAAAAAAAAAAAAAAGGAAAACTCAGGGAGGTTGTTTAGGAATGTTGTTCTTGTAATTTCTTGTGGAAAACTTCTCTGCTCCAGCTCTGAGCAAATCTTTGTTCATGGATTTTTCTGGAAGTGTGGAAGGGGGGATTTCTCCAGCCCTGGGTGCTCAGGAGGATTTAAAGCTCAGCCCTGGATGTTTTGGGGTGGTTGCCCTGGTACAATTGTTGGATAATTTGCTATTTATAGTGGGATGTTTTTGGGGACGTGACAAGTGCGGCTCTGGACCTGGATCTGGGGATATTTCTGGAGCAGGAGGGGGTAGAATTGAACCTGCGGTGCTGATCCATGGAGGGGATTTAATCCTGGGGCTGAGCTGAGCATCCAGAGGGACATCGAGGGGCTGGAGCCAGGCCAGGGAAGGAGCTGGGGAAGGCTGGAGAATTCTGGAGAGGGCTGGGAAAGGGCTGGAGAATTCCTGAAAGAGCTGGGAAGGGGCTCAGCCTGGAGAAAAAGCAGGATCAGGGGAACATTCCCAGTGTCCACAAGTCCCTGACAGGAGGGGCTTCTGCTCCCAGGGTTCACCTGGACAGGAAGGAATGGCCTCAGGGTGTTGCAGGTGGGACATCAGCAGGAATTTCCTCGTGGAAATGGTTGTTAAACCTTGGAAAGAGCTGTCCAGGGAGATTTGGAGTTGCCACCCCTGGAGGTGTCCCAGGAACCCCTGGAGGTGGCACTCAGAGTTCTGGGCTAGGGACAAGGTGGGCATCGGGCATAGCTTGGATTTGGTGATCCCAGAGCTCTTCTCCAACCTCAATGATCCCGTGATCCTTATTTTTCCCCCTTTTTAAACCTTTGTGGTGCCAGTCAGGACTCTCACACACCTTCCTGATTTTTAGGACCAGCTTTTCATGCTCTCATTTCTCCCCCCATTCCTGAAGTGACGCAAATCCCCTGTTTTGGGGATTTGTATCCTGCAGAAATGCAGCTGCCCTGGTGCAGGAATCACGGATGGATCCTACTTCCCAGGGGCCATTAGCACATTTCATTTTTTCACTAATTGCCTGGATAAAGTTGCTGATCCCAGAAGATTGAGGGCACTTGTGTAACACGAACCACATTGAAGTAACCTCAGAAGTTGCTCTGAGGTGAAACAGGTACATTTAAACCCGAACCTTTCCTTCCTAATCTTTCCTCTGAATGTTTTCCTCCTTTCCCTGTTTCCTGAGGTGAACTTTTCCCAGCTGGAAGGAAAAAGGGGAATATTCCCTCCCTGGGGAGGGGTAGATTCATTTGGAAGCAGGGCTGGTTTATCAGAATTATTTTTGTGGGGTGTTTTTAGGGATTTTAAACAACTTGATATTTAATATTTTACTGGAGAAATTCCCAAATTGTTGGAGCAATGTATGGTATAACTCTAGAGCCTTCAGCTACTCTCAGAACACTGTAAAGCAAATTCCTGCTGTTTTTTCCAAGGGCACTCCAGGAATCCCAAACCTCAGCATCCCCTCTGGTATTTACAGTGTCAGGAATTCTCCCTGAGCTGGATCCTCTTCCACCTCCTCTTCCCCTTCCACATGGTTGTTGCTGTGGATTTTAAAATTCCTGCCATTTTTGGGATGTTGTCAGTGTCAGGAAAGATCCCCTTTGGATCCTGGAAGAGGCTTTGGGCTGAAGTAATTCCATTAAACCTCAGGAGTAAGGAAGGGAATTGTCCCTCGTTTGATCTTGCTGGAACAGCTGGAGGCATTTGCTCAAATGGGAGCACTTGAATACAGATTTTATAATTTTTGTTGCTATTTTGCCCTCTAAAAGGAGGAAAAGGTGGTTTTTTGTGGTGGTTTTTTTTTTTGTTTGTTTGTTTTTTTTGGGTTTTTTTTTTTGTTTGTTTGGTTTTTTTTTGAGGAAAGGAAGCTGGAAAGTCAAACCCATCCCTGGATTACCCCAAGCAGAGGGAACTGCCTGCTCCAGCACAATTTGTTCTGTGAGCATTGGGACATTTTTAAAATCTCAGTTTTCCAAACAACTCCTGGAAATTGGCATCCCAGAAGCAAAAAACCTTTTAAAAATAGCTCTGAAATGAGTCCTGTTGTTTCCATGGCCCCTTGTTCTGAGGATCCGTGAAACTCTGGAGGGGGTTTAAGGAGATTCTGCTGGGCAGAGCTGGAGCCCCAAAAATTTCCCAATGAATTGGTTCCTGTCTGCAGGGTTTATTTTAAACTTTTTTCCCCCTCTTTTGTTCAGGGGAAAAGCAATTCCTGGGCAGGAATGCCTGAGGGGGTTGGAAAAATCCCTTGGAATATCCCAGGTGGAGAAATGTGCTGCTCCTTTTCCTTGGATCCACAAGGCATTCTGTGCTTTTAAACTGCACTTCTGAATTGATCTGGTATATTTCCTGGAATTTCACCTTGCCCCTCATATAGATCCACTTATGCACAGGTGTGTGAAATTGGGGCACTCTGCTCAGAAATCCCAAAATTCCTGAGCCTCCCAGGGGGAGGATTTGCCTTTGGAAAGACTTTCAAATGCCAAGTGTGGTCACTCCGTTCCTGTCCAACAATTCCTGAGCTCAGATCCCTGGGGATGTGAATCCTGCAGACCCTTTTTGCTTCCCTCTTCTCCAATTCTTCCCTTTTTAGGACTTCAAAAAATATTCCAGAGCTGGTTGCCAGCACAAACTTCCCAATGAGCTTTCAACAGCAAATGAGTGCTGGCTGCAGCAGCTGTTCCAAAAAGAAAAAAAAAAACAAACCAAAAAAAAACCCCACCAACACAAAAAAAATTCTACAAAAACCCAGTTGGAAAAGGGCACAGGGAAAGAAGGATCTGCTCATCCCTTGGAGGAGCTCCCAGGGAAAAGTTCGCGTTTAAAGCTCAGCCCTGGATGTTTTGGGGTGGTTGCCCTTGTACAATTGTTGGATAATTTGCTATTTATAGTGGGATGTTTTTGGGGACGTGACAAGTGTGGCTCTGGACCTGGATCTGGGGATATTTCTGGAGCAGGAGGGGGTAGAATTGAACCTGCGGTGCTGATCCATGGAGGGGATTTAATCCTGGGGCTGAGCTGAGCATCCAGAGGGACATCGAGGGGCTGGAGCCAGGCCAGGGAAGGAGCTGGGGAAGGCTGGAGAATTCTGGAGAGGGCTGGGAAAGGGCTGGAGAATTCCTGAAAGAGCTGGGAAGGGGCTCAGCCTGGAGAAAAAGCAGGATCAGGGGAACATTCCCAGTGTCCACAAGTCCCTGTCCCAACTGCCTCAGGGTGTTGCAGGTGGGACATCAGCAGCAATTTCCTCATGGAAAAGGCAGGCAGACCTTGGAAAAATTTGGAATCGCAACCCCTGGAGGTTTGCAAGAATGCAAACTCCAAACTCTGGGGGAAAGGGCTGGAGAATTCCCGAGGGAGCTATGAATTCTAGGGACACAGAGAACTCCAGGGGCACAGAATTCTAGTGGCACAGAATTCCTGCTGCTGATTTGGGAGCTCCTCCTGGAAAGGCTCCTGCTCCTTTCCCCGGGGTTCCTGGCTCCAGGAGAGAATTCTGGGGCTGGAGGATCTGGTTCCCTTCCAGGCTCTGGCGCTGCAGGATGCTTCTGTGCCCAGCTGGGTGCTTCCAGAGAATTGGGAAAAGGAATTCAGGGATGAAATTCCCCTTCCTGCTGCCCACACCCATGCCAAGGCATATCTGAAAGGGATAGGAAAACCAGGAAAACCTTCAGGAAAAACCTGGATGCAGCCAGGAAAACCTACAGGGAAACCTGGATAATGCAGGAAAACCTGGATACAGCTGGGAAAACCTGCAGGAAAACCGGGATGCAGCCAGGATTTTGCCCCAGCTCGCAGTGTGACATTCCCAGCAGGAATTACCGTTTGTGGGGAGGGGGCAGAGCTTTTCCAAGCCCTCCACAGCCACTTCCAGGCCTGGAGTCAGTGGCTGTTTCCCGGATGTAATCTCAGCATCCATGTCCGGGGATGCCTCAGTGTCCCTGGGATGTCCCCAGTCCATGTCCCCAGCTGGCCTGGATAGGCCCCTTGTCCAGCCATGACAATGTCAGAACCAGGAGTCTGTGGAATATCGAATTCCAAACCTTTGCACTGGGACAGGGCTGGCAGGAAGGAGGGGGCAGAGCTGATTCCAGTGGGCTGAGCTCAGCCTTGTTTTCCCTGCTGGAGCAGGGATCCTGAAGGGCCGTAAACAATGGGAAAGCCAAAGATGGGATCATGTCCCTCCGGAAAGCTCCGCACTTGTTTTTCCTTTTGGTGATGATGGTGGGGCTGCTGCCAGATCCTGAAGGAAATCTGGACTCTCTGCAGGGTTCTAAAGCTAAAATTTAACCATTTTAGTGCAGGACTAATTCCACTTGCCAAATTTGCCACCCCCAGGGGGAAGCTTTAATTCCTGCAGTATGGGGCTGGGAAGTAGCAACAGTTCAGATATGTCTGTCTTTGAGCAGCAGCAGCTGAAACAAAGAAATGAAGTTGTTTTCCAGATTCAGCAGTACCTGGTGAGGACTTTCCATACCTTCTGCTCCACAGGCTGAGTAGGAAAATCTGTTTTGACTCTGGGGAAGTTGCACCAGGCAAGTGGCCATGATACAGTCCTATACGTGGCCAGAGTGAAATAAGCTCAGTGAGGATGTATCAAATCTGAGGGTTGACCTGCAACTTCCCAGAGTAGCTTAATAATAGCGAGACAACTCTGGACATGCTTTGTAAAATAAAAGATTTTAATAGTGACAAAATAATAAATATAATCAGACAAAAGAAATAAAAGTCAAACACAGTGTAGAGAACACTCATACTGCTAAGGCAGTCCAAAAAAGCAACTAAGCGGTTCTGTGCAGTCTTTTAAGTACTTCATTGTCCAGGTGGGCTTTTTGGCACATTTTTGCTCTCCTGACTTCCCAAATTGAGGCTTTTTTCCCTGCCCTCACCTTCCTTTCCACAGAGAGCTGGCCCCGGAATGTGAAATCAGTAAAAATCCCTGTTTAAAAAAAAAAGCTCAACTTTAAACTGCTTTTTTTGGCCATTCTTCACCCCTGAATTCACTGCAGGAGGAGGAGGTGAAAGGAGCCCTGGCCTGAACCCCAGCCCAGAATCACTGATGTGGGTTTGACTCCTTTAGACAAACCAAATCAAACCAAACCAAACCAAACCAAACCAAACCAAACCACAACCAAAAAAAAAAAAAAAAAAAAAAAAAAAAATAAAAAAAAGAAAAATTAAAAAAAAAACACCAACCCTGTTTGTGTTCAGCCAGGGAGCTGGGAAAACAAGCAGGGTCAGATTTCAGCTCTGATGCATTCTTGGAATTCATCCCTTGCTGGCTCCCGGCTCTGACTTCAGCTCAGTTGTGCAATGTTTTACTGGGAAGGGGCCATCTCAGCTTTGGACATGAGGCACGAGGGGTTCTCGGGGGTTTTGGGAATTCTCCCAAGGTCATCTTGTTCCTGTAGCCTGGGAGTGAGGCTTTCTTGGAAATTCAACCTGCCAGGATGTGCTCAGCCGGGGCAGGTTGAGGGTTTCTGTGGTAAAATGCTCTGTAATTGTCCCTGGAATGATGCAAATGCTGCTTCTTTTTCATATTCCCCCCAGAAAAAAATTATGCAAGCTCCTCTTCTTCGTGTTCTTCTCTAGAAATGGGCAAACTCCTCCTCTTCTTCATATTCTCATCTGAAATGGGCAAACTCCTCCTCTTCTTCATATTCCCCCCAGAAAAATGACAGAAACTCATCTTCTTCATATTCTCCTCTAAAATGGGGGAAATTCCTCCTTTGCTTCATATTTCCCTTCAAAAATGGGGCAAACACCTCTCCCTCTCCTCATTCCCTCCCAAAAATGGGGAAACACACTCTATTCTTAACATTCCCCCCAAAATGGAGCAAACACCTCTCCCTGTCCTCATTTCCCTCCTAAATGATACAAACCCCTCTCCTTCTCTTCATTCCCTCCCAAAAAATGCAGTTTAGACCTGGATATTCCCCTGAGCCCTCAGACAGGGATTTATAAAAACAAAGGAGAACAGATTCCATGGCTCCCCTGTTGTTATTCTGATTATGGATAAATGAATGTCAACCCTGATTTTCCAGTGGATAATAATCAGTCAAACCCTCGGCAACGCTGATTACTGTCATGACGGAATCAATATCATGAATTATAACTCCATTAATAATGCAGCACCATCTGCTTGGGGTGGTGGATCTGAATTCCCATTTTCCTTGGCAGGAGGAATCCAGGAATCCAGGAAAATCAAGGAGTCCACCTGAATTGGGGACAGAGGCTGAGACTGCTCTGCAGTAGGAAGGTGAGCAAAGACCTCATGATTTGTCTCATTACTGATTAATTTCTCATTAATTGCTTCATTTTATCTGGAAAACAGCTTGGATGACGGGTTTGGAATGGCTTTGGAGGTGGATTTGGATTCGGACCTGCCGACTGTGGGTGCTGCTCATTATGGAGCCTCATTATGTGCCAGCAATTACCTTGTTAATGAGGGAGATCTCTGTATTCCAGAGGGGACCTGGAGCTGTGTGTCGGAGCTGATGTTCCATGGGAAGCCCCATGAAGGGGTTCTTTGGGGTTCTTTAAGGTTGTTTGGGGTTCTTTGGTGTCATTTGAGGTTCTTAGGGATTGTTTGGGATTCTTCGGTGTTGTTTCCTTCACCATCACGTTTTGCTAGAGCCTTGGGATGTGTGGAGCAGCCAAGGGGTGAGATTTGACCCTGTGGGAATGGTCAGCAGGGCTGGACACTTCTGTGTGTACATCTGGGTGCTCACAATGAGGGTGTGGAGGGCATGACCAGATCTGGGAAAGGGCTGGAGAATTCCTGAGGGATCTGAGAAGGGGCTCAGCCTGGAGAAAAAGCAGGATCAAATGTCCACAAGTCCCTGACAGGAGGGGCTTCTGCTCCCAGGGTTCACCTGGACAGGAAGGAATGGCCTCAGGGTGTTGCAGGTGGGACATCAGCAGGAATTTCCTTGTGGAAATGGTTGTTAAACCTTGGAAAGAGCTGTCCAGGGAGGTTTGGAGTTGCCACCCCTGGAGGTGTCCCAGGAGCCCCTGGAGGTGGCACTCAGAGCTCTGGGCTAGGGACAAGGTGGGCATCGGGCATAGCTTGGATTTGATGATCCCAGAGCTCTTCTCCAACCTTAAATTCCAGTGTTCTGGTTTTGCTGGAATGTGAAATGCTGCCTGTGTCCCCTCACGAAGGTGCCTCCTGTCCCCACCTCATCCTTGGCTTCCCAGTCTCTGAACCTGGATCGGGATTCCTGGATTCCCATCTGGAATTCTGTGGCTCTGTGTCCATCCTGATGAGCTTGACTCTTCCCCGCCCCCATGAAATCATTAAATCCTCACTTCCAAGCTTCCCTGCACCAACAATCCCACTGGAATACTGCCTGACATGTCCTAATTAGTGATCTCCAGCTAACGAACCTCCTCGTTTTTCCAGCCAGTGAAATATCAAGAATACCAAAAACTACCCTGGAGCTTTGGGTGGTCTCAGAATGCAGAATAAACTGCTCTGCTTTGAAATCTTCCCCTCATTTTCCCAAAATTGCCCATGTTTTGTGCCCTCAAATTCCATATTTAAATTGGATTGAAATGGGATTGTGTCTGGAGTTGATCCCTGACCTCCCTGCAAGGAGATGGATGATTAGGGATGGATTAGATACAGAACACTTGAAAATCCTTCAGCAGGCTTTAAGGAAATTATATTTATTGCTACTGGGAAGGCTCAGGAGCTGGGAATTTGGGAATTCCACAGCAGGAATTTGGGGGTTATTGTCCCCTTTCCACCTCCAGCACCTTCCATGGAGCTTCTTTTTGGAATCCCAGATTTCCTGCCCTGGAAAACGGCTCCAGGAGCTCAGGATTGCTGAGGTGCCAAACCCAGAGCTGGGAATTGTGGCTGTGTTGTCCCAGGGCTGGATCATCCTCAGGGTTTCCAAAAGCACTGGATCCTGTTGGAATAACCTTGGGAATTCAAGGGGCAGGAGGCTGAGCCCTCCCTGGATTTGGGAGGGGGTTTGTGCTCCCACAGGGGCTTTGGGACAGGAGTGATGAGGATGATGATGACGATGATGAAGAGCAGTTGCTGCTCCTGAGTCACCCAAAGATATGAAATCCAGGTGACTCCAGAGCTCTGCACTTCCCCGTGTGTCGCAGCCACGCTTTGGGAAGTGGAAATGGCTGATTTTGTGCATTTCGAGTGAAAAATCCCTTTAAATCTCATTTTTGGGGGAGGAAAAAAATCCTCATGGATTTTCCTTGTCTGCAGTTCCCAGGTGCTGGCGGCAGAGGGCGCGCTCGGGCCGCGGTTGCTGGGCTTTGATTTCAATATTCATTATTTTTATTATAATAATTATAAAACATAATTTTATAATGTATAAATAATATCTATAAATAAAATATAAGATATATTTTAATAAAATATAACTTTATAAAATATCTAACTTTAATAATATATAAAATGTATATTATATATTAATATATATAATGCATTATATATGTTTT
>WEIU01016824.1:0-21174 GCA_013389925.1 Aegithalos caudatus | reverse complement strand
TTTAGTATCATTATTTCTTAGTGAAATTAAGGAAATTCCTTAATGGAACAACTCCCCATGCTTAAATCACAACTGGAGCCACCAACAGAGCGGGGTGAGACTCTGCAAGGCCACCAGAAGCATTGGGGCTTTCCCAGGAGGATGAGGATGGGGATGAAGATGGATTTCCCCCACTCTTCTCCCCGAGACAAAGTCTGCACCACAACCCCAACCCAAAAATTCACCCCAAAATTACAAATTCCTGCCAAACTCCTGGGTGTCATCAGCAGATGGCAGCAGCCTGCCTGCTCCCCGTGTTATTCCTGGCCGGGAGATTCCCTGGATCCAACCCCACCGTCTAGACTGACTGATGGACTGGATTCCAGTGCTCTTAGGTAAGCACGGGACAGACATCCATTATGCAAATTCCCACCCGGAACGGCCTCCCAAACATTCCTGGGACTGTCTAAATAAGGCGCTGCTTCTGACCCAAACTGCAGCCAGGCTTTTGGGTGCCTTCCAGCTGGAGGTGAGACTTTTTTTTTTTTTTTTTTTTTTTTTTTTAATTTTTTTTTTTCCCCTGATCAGCACAACCCAAGTCTTGGCCTCAACAGTTGCCCATGTGTGCAGGGAGGAGATAAAAATAGGCAGATAAAAGATTTTGGAGTGATTTTGGGGGCAGTTTTGGCAAAATTTTGTGGCAATTTTTGAAGGTTTCTGGGGCAATTTCAGGGAGTTTTGGGGCAATATCAGGTCAATTTGGGGTGATTTTAGGGGCAATTTTGGTGTTTTAAGGGGTGCCGAAGCCTATTTTGGGGTGAGTTTGGAGTGATATTTGGGGTAGATTTTGGGGGTGCCAGAGCCCATTTTGGGGTGATTGTGGGTGATTTTGGCACCAACAAAATCAGCTGCCCAAGATGGGCAGGGAGGAGAGAAAATTGGGCAGATTAAAAACTTTTAGGCTCCTGTGCCTGTTGCTGCTGCTGCTGGGTGCTGTTAAATCTGTTCTGTATCTCTTTTCTATTAAGATTGCACAGAATTCATGGCATTTTTTGCTCTCCGAGCTGCAGAAATCAGATTTTAGTGGAGAAAGGAATCATTGGAGGGTGCAGTGACCCAGACTTGCACGGAGGTGTTGCCCTGCCTGACTCATTCCCGGGGATGGAGGAGGTGGGAATGGATCATCAGGGATGATCCAGAGGCTTTAGAGCCATCGGTGGCATTTGCACTTTGTCCTTTTTGCACACAGAAATTCAAGGAGCGTGTTGGTGGCATTTGCACTCTGTCCTTTTTGCACACAAATTCAAAGAGCTTTTCAAGCCGCATGACTGCTGAGCTGTTTGTGCTGCTCTGGTTGTTCCACCATCCTGAATTTACCAGTGATTCTCCTTGCAGCCTGGTTCTGTCCCTAAAATCCATCCCTAGAATCTCTCCCTAAAACCTGTAATCAAAACCTGTGCCTAAAATCTATACCCAAAATCTCTCCCCCAAGCCTTTCCTCTGCCCCAGCCCAAAGCTGTTCCAGCCTCCTCAGCTCACACAAAGAGTTCAGGGCTGAGTGGCAGCTCCTGAGCTGCTCCAGGAGTTGAGAATTGGCCCTCAGCCCTGTTCAGGAAAACATTGGAATGCTTCCTGCTCCTGAATCCACGTGATTTTCTGGGAATTTGCTTGAAAGAGTGGCTCAGAAATCCCTGCATGAGGTGGTGCTGGCTCAGGATGAGGAGTTTGTTCTGATTTCTTCGTGGTGACCTCTCAGCCTGTCAGTACCAGCTCTGCTCTTCTAATCCTTGCCTAAAAATAGGCAAAAAAACCTGTATATTTTTAAATGCATCCTCCCTCCTGTTTTCCTGAGCATTGTTTATTCAGGGGCACAGTTAATCCTTTAAGGATTAAAGGGAACAGTTGGGATGTTCACCCTTGCATTAGGGGAGAATGAGGAGAGGGAAAGGTGCTTGCTTCATTTTTGGGGGGAGAATGTGAAAAACAGGAGCTGTTTCCCCCATTTTTTGGGGGGGAATGTGAAGAAGAGGAGTTTCCCCCAGGGAAAGCCAGGAGGGAGACTTTGAGCAGGCTGGGATGAAATTCTTTTTTTTTTTTAGCTTTCCTAATTCCAGGGAATTTTGATAAATCCCTGCGGCCACAGGAGCAGGAAATCATCAATAGCAAGGACCAGGCACTCCCAGATTTTCCTGGAAGCTCATTTCCCACCATGGGGCCTGTGATTACATCTTTTCCTGGGTGAGACCCTCCCTCCCGCCGAGATGTGATTCCATGTTTTCCTGCTGGGAATTCTGGTTTTGGGGTGAGCTGCAACCCTCATTTCCATTCATGCTCACCTTTTATTGCATCTTCATCACAACTTCCCCTCATCTGTGCTCTGGCAAATCCAAAATCCAAGCCCTTCCTGCCCTGTGGGATGTGATTCCATGTTTTCCTGCTGGAAGTTCTGTTCTTGGGTGTCCGCTGCACTTTGGGGTGAGCTGCAGCCCCCATTACCAAATCCCATTTCCATCCACGCTCACAGCACCACCTCTTATTGCATCTTCATCACAGCTTCCCCTCATCTGTGCTCTCTGACAGGAGGAAAATACCAAATCCAAACCCTTCCTGCAGTTCACAGTGGTTCTGGGGGCCTGTAGCCCTTTTCCAGCTCAGCTCAGCTGCTTTTTTTTTGCCGTTTCTACTCGGAGATGTGAGGTCAGGAAGTGGCCGAGCGCTGCTGACTCAGTTTGGGGTTTGTCCTTCCTGCCCTCCGACACTGCACCTGCATGCCCAGAAATCTTCACCCCACAGCACCCACCCCGTCTTTTCCTCCTCAAAACTTCCCTTTCCTGCTGCTTCGGGAGCTGAGGAAACCCCTTGAGGTTTTACGGAGAGCTGAGGAGCATTTTGTTTGTTTTGTTTGACAGCAGGAATTTTAGGGATGGCCCCGTCCCTTACAGGACTTGCTGTGGGATCCCAGGAATTGTGTGATCCCAGCTGTGAAGATCCCAGGAATTGTGTGATCCCAGCTTTGGGATCTCAGGAATTGTTGGTTCCAGTGACTCAGTTGTTCCAGCCTGTTTTTTTCATCTGGAATGCTGCTGGGACACCGGGTCCATGGAATCCCTGGAAGTGTCCCCAGCCAGCTTGGAGCACCCTGGGATGGCAGGAGCTGTCCCTGCCCATGGAATTGGGATGGGTTTTAAGGATCTGGGAGTCCCTGTGGATCCTGATTCTAGGTTTTTGGGAGCTCTGGGCCAGGGGTAGCAGTGTCCCCTGAGGTGAGCGGGACACAGACAGCACTTCCAAAGCTTTTCTGGGAAAGGGGAATCCTAATTCAGCAGCTGCTGAAAAAGAATTGCCTCCAGCCATTCTTTTTAGGACCAGGGTGAAATTGAGCTTCCTTTGATGTTCCCTTTCATTTGCACCAAAACACCAAAACAGAGCCTTTTCTCCCCATTTCCCTGATGAAAAATTGGTGTTTTGTTTTTTTTAAATGACTCCTTAGAAAAGACCATGAACCAGAACTGCAACGGAGCCTTCAAAAACCTGGCCAGCTTTGATCCCTAAACTTAAAAAGTTCGATGGGATGAGAGCTGAGAGAGAAAAACATTTTCTCATGGAGAAAAACATTTGGGAGCATTTGAAATTGGTGTTTTGATTAAAGGGGGAAGAAATCTCTGGGTTTTGATCAGCTCCGCGCTCCTTCCCTGTGAGGAGCAGCGAGATCGGGGCCAGGAATGGTTCCAAGCACAGGGAACCATCCCAAATTTCTTCCCTTTGGGGATTTTTTTGGATTTTGGGGGATTTTTTTTGGATTTTAGTTGTAAGCACACTCAGAGGGGTTGCAGGACTCCAGGTTTCCTCTGGTTGTGACCCATTCCCGAATTTTGGGATGCCTCCTTTGGGATTCAGGTTGGATTCAGGTGTCCTGGTGCACTTGGAGAAAGCTGAGTGGGAGCCACTGATCCCAAAATCCCCGGTGCTGCCTGCTCCAGGAAGGATCAGCTCCCCCTGCCCCGGTGCCATTAAACAGCACAGAGCCACAGCAGGGCTTTGAGCTGTGATTCCATGATCTCCCTTCCCGGAATTCCCATCCCAAGGTTTTCAAGCCAGGCCTCACCGGAGAAGAATTCCAGCGGCACATCGAAGGGATGGGATTTGCAGGATGAGCATGGGACGGAGTTTCTGCTTCAGGAGGTCTCAAATTCCTCCTGGAGGGAGAGGGCTGGAGCAAGGTCATCCTTAAGCTCCTTCCCAACCCAAACCATTCCAGAATTCCTTGAGCCAACCCAAACCATTCCAGAATTCCATAAGCCAGCCCAAACTATTCCAGGGTTCCATGGTGTGCCCACACCCAGACTGAGGATCACACCCTGCATCCTGCTCCTGGTGCCTTTCCCAGAGTTCAGTTCTTCAGAACTCCAGGAGAAAGTGGCTTTATTTTGGAATTTGATTGCCCCAGGGGTTATCTGGGGCAGAGGGGAGGATTTGTTTACAAACAACAAACAGCTCCAGGCCAGCTCTGTCTCAAGGAACCTTTGGAACCTTTGGAATGGGATATCTGCTCCCAATAACAGTGGCCTCTGCCTTCCCTCAGTGCCCTGGGAATGCCCAGAGCTGGAATTCTGCCCTCAGCTCTCACTGCTTTCCAAAGTGCCCCAGCCTCGTGTGCTGGCACCTGGAACCCCCCAAGCCCTGGGCTGCATCCAGGGAATTGTGGGCAGCGGGAGAAGGGGGAATTCTGCCAGGAATTCTGCCCCTCTGCCTCCAGCTCAGGGTTCCTGGCATGGGGAGAAGTTGGAGCAAATCCACAGGATCTCGTGGAACTGATGAAGGAGTGGAGCTCTTCCCTCTGGAGATGGGCTGGGAGAGCTGGGAATGTTCACCTGGAGAAGGGAAAGATCCAGGGAGAGCTCAGAGCCACTTCCAGGCCCTAAAGGGGCTCCAGTAGAGCTGGAGAGGGATTTGGGACAAGGGATGGGGGGACAGGATACAGGGAATGGCTTTGAACACTGGAAAACAAGAGATTTGGGTGGGATATTGGGAAGGAATTCCTCCCTGTGAGGGTGCTGAGAGAACGGGCTGGAATTCCCAGAGGAATCCAGGCTGCCCCGGGATCCCTGGGAGTGTCCAAGGCCAGGTTTGGAGCCACCTGGGATAGTGGAATGTGAGGAGCAGTTTGGGCTGGAGCTGCTGAAGGAGGTGACAGGGGAGAGACAGATGAGCAGGGTTCTGGGACAGGAGCCTCCTGCCCTGCCCCTGCCCTGCCCTGTCCCAGGAGTCAGGACTGGTGCATGAATTATCAAATATCACAGTTATCCAATTATCAAATTTCAATATTACTAATTTACCAAATATCACATTATCAATGATCAAATATCAGCATTAGGCAATTGTCAAATACCAGCATTATCAAATATCAAAAAACAACATTATCAAATTACCAAATATCAGCATTACCAAATATCAAACATCAGCTTTATCCAATGTTTGATAATTAAATTATCAAACATCCGCACTCCAGCACCACTGGTGTGACACGGAATTCTGCTCATGCCGTGTCCATTCCCAGCGCTGCCATCTCCTCTGGAATGGCCATTCCTGGAGCACTGATTCCTTTGCTTCTCCCTCTCTCCTGCCTCTGGAAAACTCATCCAGCAGGGTTTCCTCACATGGCAGCGGAGCTTTGCCACATGGCTGATCCAAAAATCCCCATTTTTACAAAAAAAGCTGCATTTCAGGTCCTTTCCATCCCTAAATCTGGGGCTGTCCTCATTTCATCCCTGGGGGCATGTTCCCACCCTGCATCCCTGCAGACTCCCACTGTGACATTTGGGAATTTGGGATTGTGTCCCAGCTGATTAGCCTGGTTTATCTCTGCAGATGTGGGGGACAAAATGGGTCCGGAGCCAGGTTTGGGATTGGGGGAGCAAAGCTTTGGAAAAGCTAGAAGTGCTGTGGGATCAGCCAGCATCTGGCATGGGCTCAGCTCCATGTTGGTTGGGAATGAAAGGATATTTTTCCTGCTCTTTTCACACCGAAAGAGGAAAACTCAGATGAGTGGGTTCCTCAGTGACTCATGTGCCAGGGAAGTATTGGGAAGAGGAGGGGGAGAAGGTGGAAGATGAGGAGGAGGAGGAGCCACACGATGCCAAGGACTTCACTCCTCCTGCTGCAGCCTTTTTTTAGGCATAGTAGCAGCTGAATTCCCGGCATTTTCCCAGCATTCCCAAATTGGGAATTACAAATTCCCAAATTTTTCACAGGATGCTAAATCCTGCATCTCATCCTTTTATTTTTAGCCCTGAGAGACTCCAGGTAGGAGCAGCATGAATGAATCTTAAATGAAGGACTGGAGGCAAAGCAGGAATCTTGTGCAGCACGAGGAATTTCCTTCTTTTTCCTGGAGCTGCTCCATGTTTTGGGAAGTTCCCTGTCCCATACAGACCCCGCTGCATCCTGAAAATCTTTTCCAACCTGTGGGCTTGAAACCCTGCCCAGAAAAGAGATGGAATTGAGGAGGCACAGAGCTTCAGGGATGTGGATCCAGATAGTACCGGGCTGGGATGTGTAGCCAAAATTCTGTTTGGAATTCAATGCAATCTGAGGAATTGACACTCAGCTTTCCTAGGAAAACAAATATTTTTTATTTTATCCCTTTCTTTCAGAACTTGGCAATAGTTCCCTGCAGAGCTGAGCTCCTTCAGTGCTGCGAAAAGCACTCAAAACTAAATTTTGGGCAAATAGAACCTGAATTGAGGTGGTAGGAGGTTGGATTTTGACTTGGAGTTTTAAATTCAGCACTTAAATGCAGATGGTTTTGCAGCAGGTTGGGTGGGTTGGTATTGGCTTTAATATAGTGAAATTTAAGATAAAAATACATCAAAATTAACAGTTCACAAGCAAAAAAAAAAGGATTAAAAGTAGTTGGAATGGGCGAGGAGGTGGGGAACAGGATCAACTGTGCCACCTCAGTGCCCTGGCACCAAGCTCCTCCTAATTTCACCTGCTAAATGAAGATATTAATGAGGCAGAGATTGCACAAGGCCAGGTCTGGCCAGCTCAAGTGAGCCTCTCCTTGATCCTTATCCCAGTTTTTCCCAGTTTATCCCGGTCTGTCCACTCCAAGGCAGTGCCAAAGTGCCGGCACCGCTTTTCCCAGCAGCACAGAAATGTTGTTTATCCTTTTTTAAAATCCAATTAGGGATGCAAATTGGGATTTACAGCTGGGAATTCCAAGCCAAACCCTGTGGGACAAAGGAAAAGGTGTTTGTGTCAATTATTATAAAAACCACTAAAAATAAAGATAAAAAATTCCACTCGTCCCTGGGCTAGGGAGTTTCTCATGGAATGGGAGTTTCCTGCTGCCTGTCCTGTGCCATAAATTGGGCATCACATTGGTTCCTGTCATTTATTCCCCCTGGAGAGGGGACTGTTTCCCTGCTTTTCTGTGGATTTTGAGCTCTACTTTGGGAATTTCAAGCTGGAAGTTTATAAACAAATCCTATTAAAATACAGAAACATGATTTGGGATCGTGGGTGTGCCTGTCCGGCTTCATCCCAGTTAAAACCTGATACTGCTTCATCCCAGTTAAAACCTGATACTGGTTTTAACTAAAACTGCTCTAATTGGGGTTTTATTCCCAATTGAACATGGAGAATGAGCTGATTTCTCCTTTTTCCTGTCACTCCCATGAGGGAAGAGGCTGTGGGAGCTGCTCCTCCAGGAAATCTCCTGGAGGTTATTTGGGCTCATCTGGCCTGAATTTTTTATGGAATTGCCTCAGGAACCCTGAACCGAGCAGGAATTTGGGTGCAGGGAGGGTTTGGAGGCACAGGAGGGTGGGAGTGATGCCGCGTGAGGAATGGGAAATGTGCAGATTTATGGAATCGTGGAATTCCCTGGAGTGGGAGGAACTTAGGGATCACTCTGCTGTGAACAGAGGACACTTGTTGCTCTCCCACGTTGCTCCACCCCTGGACGTTTCCAGGGATCCAGGGCCCAGCTGCTGCTTTTCCTCCTCCATCCATCCCCTGTGACTTTCCCTCCCCAGCTTTGTTTTTATTCTATTCCTGACACAGCTCCAGGGGGTGACAATGGTGACAAAGCCACCCTAAATCATCCCCACTATCTGCCAGGCTTCATCCCAAGCAGGATGAGTCCATGGATTTGGAGCCTGATGACTCCTCTGCCCTTGTTTCACCATCAAACCCCAGCAAAGGCCACAGATTCTTTGGGAATTCCATCCCAGCCAGGAATTCCTTCCCAATATCCTACCCAAATCTCCCTTTCCCCAGTTTAAATCCATTCCCTGTGTCCTGTGCCTCCATCCCTCGTCCCAAATACCTCTCCAGTTCTCCTGTAGCCCCTTTAGGCTCTGGAGCAGCTCCAAGGTTTCTCTGTTCCCTTCTCCAACTTTGGACACTTCCAGGGATTCAGGGACAGCCACAGCTGCTCTGGGAATTCCATTCCAACCCCTCCCCACCCTCCCAGGCAGGAATTCCTTCCCAAAGCCCACTTAAACCTCCCCTTTTCCAGTGGGAAGCCATTCCCTTTATCTTGGCACCCTGTAAATAACCCCTCCACCTCCCTGCCAGCTCCTTCAAGTCCTGCAGGGCCATAATGAGGTATCTCCAAAGCCTCTCTCCTCCAGGAATTCTGTCTCTTTCCCTGTCCCTGTTTTCCCCCAATCCAGCAGCAGATAATTTTCTAAATTTAAACCCCAGCCCAAGGTTGCCTGTGACCCCAAGGCAGCTCCCTAATATGCCTCCTGCCCCAACCCTTTCACACAGTGGGGAAAATTCCCTTTTTTAGCCTGGCTGGCCCCACTGGCAGCAGCCCCAGCCCTGAGATCAGCCCTGGACTGCCGCCAGCCCAGCATGACCGAAAGAAAAGGACCTTCAGCTTCCTTCCCTGGCAGATCCAGCCCCGATCTGGGTGCTGCAAACCCTCACGTGACGCTGCAGTCATCGGCTTTTCCCAAAAAGCCACGCTTTTGCAGGAAAACGGCTGCGGTCACACGACACTGCTGGGGTTTGAAGGTGAAAAAAGGGCAGAGGAGTCATCAAGCTCCGAATCCATGGGCTCATCTGGCTTGGGTTGAGGTCTGGCGGGTATTGGGAATGATTTAGAGTGGCTTTGTCATCATTGTCACCCTCTGGAGCTGTGGTAGGAATAGAATAAAAACAAAGCTGGGGAGGGAAAGTCACAGGACTGCGGGGATGGGTGGAGGAGGAAAAGTAGCAATGTTTCACTCATGTGATGGCCGTGCCCCAAAGGTCACACACGTGTCCTGGGAACAGGAATGAGCCAGGCCCCAATGCCAGCAGGTCCCATTTGTAGGGAATGATGATTGCACACCAGCTCCACATCCCCATTCCAGAACAGGAATGAGCTGGGCCCCAATGCCAGCAGTTTGTAGGGAATGAGGATCCTGGAGCAGCTCCATGTCCCCATTCCAGCCCAGAGCTGGGTGTTCATCCTGAAGTTGTGGGGTTCAAGTGTTGGGGCTTTACTTCCCAGCAGGGCTGAGCTCTGCTGCTCCAGGTGAATTCCTGCCTTAGGGAAAAGATTCTCCCTTGGGGCTCTGAGGCTTCATTAGCAAAGGGCTATTAATTATGGGGCTGCTCCAGGGAAATCGCGGAGAAGGTGATTCCAGCCAGATCTGAGCTCCCTGGAGCTCAGGAAAGAAAAAAGGAGTGAATTTCTGGGGACTTCCTTTGCTCCATCCCAAAGAGCTTTGGGAACTTAGCCCTTTGGAAAAACCTTCCCAAACCCGGCTATGGTGGTGAAGCCAAGCAGGTGTGACCCAGGGAAGAGGTTCCAGAAAGCTTTTCCTGGGGAAAAATGGGATTTAAAGGACAGGGAAAAAACCTTATGAGCATCTCCCGCTAAAAATGTCTCCCATGAACCTGGAAAAGTGGATTTTTGTGGTTTGGACAGAGCAGAGTGAGTACCAATCAATGTTTTCAGCTCTGGGAGTTGAAGTGGGATAAAAATCTTGCTAAAACATGGAATTTCAAAGCCTCTGAGGGGTTGTTGGGAGATGCTTGGACAGAGAATTCAGCACGGAAATTTGCAATTTTATTTTGAACTGGTGGCAAACTTTACTTTGACTTGGTGGCAAACACACCCAGTAGGAGGCAGGTGTTTGGAATTCTGCCTTGGAAGACACAGCTCCAGGAGCCTCCCAGAGCTCCAATAGCCAAAATCCCCGGGGATCAATGTTTTCTTTGGAGCTGCCCCAGGAAAGAGGCTGGAAACACTCCCAGATCCCATTCCCAGGATGTTTCTCCATGGATCAGCACTTCTGTTGTTTGGTCAGCATCAGTCCAGGAGAGAATTCTTTATCTCCCTATTTTCCAGAGCAGCGGTTTCATTTTTAAGTCAACATTTTTGCCACAACCTCCAGGTTGTTTTTTTTTTTTCCCCAAGGCTGCTGTTGTTGTTTTCCAACGGTCGCTTCCCTTGTGCAGGCATGGGAATGAAACCGGATCTGTGCAGGAAATCATCTGCAAGGAGGGAGAATGCCCAAAGTTTTCCAGGGTTTTTGCACATGGTGTTTGGCACTCAGATTCCTGACCCTGCAGAAAGCGGGAGGGAAGGGGAGAATTCCCCTGAACTCCCAGGATTCCAGAGAAAAACATAGAATTCTGCTCCAGAGGTTCCTGAGTGACACTGGAGCAGAGACCTTTGTCCTTGAGGTGTGGGGTTAATGGGGAAGCTGGTGTGGGGTTAATGGGGTAACTGGTACTGGATTAACTGGTTACTGGTCTAACTGTTGTTGGTTACTGGTGTCACTGGTGCTGGTTACTGGTGCTGGTTACTGGTGTTACTGGTGCGGGCTCTGCAGGCTTAACTTGTCCCCAGCCCTTTCATGGTTCTGTGCTGCAGTCCAGGATCAAACCCCTCTCTTTTCCCATCACACCTCAAAGGTCCCTCCTAGCTCCATCCCCCCCGGAATTCCCAGGAATTCTCAGTCATTCCCAGTAATTCCCAGCTCCCCCCATTCCCCTGGAGCCATGCCAGCCACACAATGCCTGGCATGTGCCCTGCAGTTCTGATCTCATTCCCACCAAAATCCCCTTCTGCAATGACAACTTCATACCAAACTCTGTGTCCTTTCCCTCCCTAAACCCCCCGGAACCCTCCAAAATCCCAGAATTTCCAATCAACAGGGACTAAAATTGGCACAAAGCTCCTCGGAGAGGCCACTCCTCTCCTGGAGTTCTTATTTTCATCATCTCCCTGAAATTCCCTGTAACTCACGTTGCTCCCAAGCCTGGGATCTCCATTTGGGGAGAGGCAAGAGAAGTTTGGGATGATAAAAACTCCCAAATTTTGTGCTGCAGGCTGGGAATTCACCCGGATCTGGAGATATTGGATGTTTGTGAGGGAGAGATTTATTCCTGAGATTTAAAAAAAAACTTGTAAAAGATTTTATCTGAGAATCTCAGTGACTCGGGAGGCTGCTCTGCCAGGGATTTGTTCCTAAAAACTGGGAATTTCCTGCTGCTCTCTCCACTCACTTTTGCCCTTAGCTCTGCCTTCCTTTTGCCTTGAATCATTCCCAACCTTTCCTGGCTTTGGGACTCCCAAAAACTGGAGGATTGTGGAAAACCAAGCTGGAAAACATGGAATTGAGCATCAGGGAAGGAAATTAAGGACGCTCTGGACACAAGCACCAGCTTGCAGGCCCTATGCATCCACATGGGGTAATTTTGGGATTTTGGGGGCCTGGCAGGTGTTCTGCCTTTGCAGTGTTGCGATTTTTAAAATTTTATTTGTTTTTATTGGGAGATCTAAAAATAAAATCAGTAATATGTTCCAGTGATTCAGGAGGGCTGGAATTGCCCTGGCACCGCTGCCAGGGAATTCCAGGCCAGCCGGAGCTCCAGGAGTGGGATGGAAGGAGAAAGGGGGAAATTCCTTGGGGGGCTTTAGGCTTCCCTGGGAGAAAAAAAAAAAAAAAAAAAAAAAGGTGAATTCCTTGGGAATACTTCAGAGTTCCCAAAAATCAACCCCCCAAAACATTGTGGAGCTGGGATTGAAGATTAGGTTTCTCTTGGCTTAATAATGATGGGATTTTAAGGTTTGAATGGATTTGAGTGGGATGGAGTAACTTCAAAGGGTCCATCCATGCTGCTGGTGGGACATGGAATGACTTAAAATCCACAGTCTGAGCAGAGCCCAGGAGTTTTTAGAAAGCTTTTAGCGAGTTTTTATAGAGCTTTCAGGGAGTTTTTAGCGAGTTTTTAGGGAGTTTGGGGGAGTTTTTAGGGAGTTTTCCCACCCTGCGATGGCTCCTGGTCCCACACCACACAGAAATCTGGAGGTCTGAAAGGAGGTGAGGGGAGGGGGAAAAGAAAAAAAAAAGAAAAAAAAAAAAAAAGGGAATAAAAACCTGCTGCAGTCAGGGAAAAATTCAATGGCTCATTGAGGCGCGGAGCTGCTTCTGCAGGAAGTGTGAGGGGAAAATGGAGCCGGCTTTGTTCTTGCCCAGACAAGAAGCGAGCGCCGCGGCCCCAACAGCCGTGCTCTGTTCCCAAAAACCATGAGATCATCCTGAAAAGCAGGAACCGACTCTGGGATCTCAATCCTGGCTCCCCCGCCGTGCTCCCCCCGCTTTTCCTGGCTCCGGGCTCGCTCCGTGGAGGTCTCGGTGGCTCCTGGCCCCGCTCCAGCGCGGGGGAGTGGCTTCGTCCCTGAATTCCCAAACATGAGGGGTTTGGAGACCCTCGGGCAGCCCCATTTGTGGTTCGGATTTTTTTTTATTTTTTTCCCCAGCTCCGTGTCATGGATGTGAGGCTGCTCTTTAATTAATTTAAAGCATTATTTGATTAAGGCTGAGTTCCAGAAGTGCATCCTCCATCCCCAAATCCCATCCCCAGCGCAGAGCCAATCCCAAATCCTACCAGAAGGGTAGAGAGGGTCTTGAGAGAATAATGGGATCCTGGAAGGGTAGAGAGGGTCCTGAGGTGTAAATGGTGCCCTGGAAGGGTAAATGTGACTCTGAGGGGGTAAATGGGGTACTGGAAGAGAAAGAGGATCCTCAGAGAATAAATAGCGTCCTGGAAGGGTAAATGGGGCCCTGAGGGGCAAATGAAGTCCTGGAAGGTTAAAGAGGGTTCTGAGGGAATAAAGAAGGTCCTGGAAAGGTAAATGCAGACCTGAGGGGAAAATGGGATCCTGGAAGGGGTAGGGAGGGTCCTGAGGGGTAAACGGGGTCCTGGAAGTAAATGCTACTCAGACGCTCGCTGTTAGAGGAGTGGCAGCTCTCAGCTATGAGAAGAATGGGAAGAATTCCCGAAGGAGCCCGGGATCAGCGCATATTTCTGCGGTGTCGTCACCCTTCCCGCGGCGGGCAGGTGGCACTGTGGGTTAAACCCGCCCGGGATCCGTGCCAGGGCTGATTCCCGGCAGGCCCGGACAGGCTGGGCTTCCCGGCCGGTTTCACCCTCGTGACCGCCATCCCGAGGCCGCGTTTCGGTTAGGAAAGGCGAGGGAAAAGGCAGGGAAAGGTTTGGGTGAGCCGAGGGAAAAGGCAGGGACGGGTCTGGGTGATCCACGCGTTCTCCATCCCACCGGGATGCAGCGGCGCCAATAAATGGATGAAAGGGCAGAGGCTGCTCGGAGCAAGCCCAGATCCGTGATGGGAGAGGAGGAGGAGGCGTCTGCTCCAGCACGGAGCCGCTGCTGAGTCACGGCTCGGCAGAGCCAGCGCTGCTGTCACCGCTCTGTCACCGCTCTGTCACCGCCGTGCCACCCCGCTGCTGCTGCGCGCGGCTGACTCAGGAGCTGCGCGGGTTTGCGCTGCTTTTTTTCCCAGCAAAAACAGCCCAAAATCGGGACTTTGCCAGGCTGCCGGGTACACAAAGAGCGAGGTCGGGAACAAAGCGGCTCCGTGGGACGCACAGGGGCCGCTCCGGCCGTCACTCGGTGCTGCCGTGACGTCGGGGCTGTGCAGGACACCCGGGAGGGTGGCACAGCCTCGGCTTCCCGCCGTCACACGTTTTTGGGAATGTGAGCACAAAACCTCGCGTTTGTGACAGTGTAAGCCTAGAAATTTAGGGGTGGAACCCGGGAGAGATTTGGGGCTGCTCCTGAGTCACACCGAGCTGCTGTAGGACGAGCATCCAGAATCTCCAAACCGGTTTAAAACACCAAATCCTGACCATTCCAGGGTTTATCCTGACTTCAGTGCTTTCTGTAAAATAGGCAGGAGTGCTCCAGGAGTGCTTGTGCCGGAGCCAGCCCCTCCCTGAGATATGTTTGTGTCATTCTCAAACCTCTCACCTGCACTCCATGATCCCTGTCCCGATTTCCCAACTTCCTTCCCAGCTGTTTGTGTCCTTGGCCTCGGGGCAGCCCTGGATGATCCCTTCCTGCCCATGCTCTTGTGTTCCCTGAATTTTTATCGTTTTCCCGTGGTTTTAATGCTGCAGCATTTTCCAGCTGCTGGGAAATCTTTCTGGAAGCATTCCCTGGGCTGGGATCTGCCACATCCCTGCGCTGCCAGAGGAACAGGGAGAACAGCCCGGAGAGCTGCAAGGCTCAGTGACTTCATTCCTGCTGGAATAACTCCCAAACATGGGCTGAGGAGCGATGCCACTGGAGCCATTCCCGAAAATTGGGTTGTCCCAGAATGCTGCTGCTGCTGGAGCCGGGATCAGCCGGGAAGGAGGGAGGTGCTGCAGCAGAAACTGGGGAAGATTTGTTTGTGCTGAGCGAGGGCTGGGGGTGACTCAGTGAAAAGAGAGCAGGGCCTGGTGCTGAGTCACAGAGTAGACCCAGGGAAGGGAAAAGTCAGCGCTGGCCCCACTCCAGCAGCAGCAGGAGGTGGGTCCAGGCCAAACTCCAAAGGCTTTGCCTTCCCGGCAGGAAGGAATTCTGTCTCTGTGAGGGTTATTTCTTCATTTTTGGAGGATGTGCAGGAAGCCTGGGTGTCCCCACTGTCCTGTGCCTCCTGACCAGGCCTGGCTGCAGACATCACATCCTGGTCCTTTCCCAAACACTGATTTCCTTAAAATATGGATAAAAGGATGATGGAGCTGGAGCCAAATCCAGGGCACTGCTGGATCCAAAGACAGAGCACTGCTGGTGTCACCCAATCTGCATCAGACACACCTCGTTCCTCTCCTGTGGCTCTTCTCCAGTCCCCAATACCTCACGTGCTGTTTCCACACCCGTGCAAGTGCTGAGGGAGAACTCCAGAGTTTGTTTTGACTTTTCCAGCTCCCCAGGATGGGATAGCTCTGTGGGTCAATGGCCCAAAGTTGTTAATGAGGTACCTGGTTAATTGTTCGCCCTGGGAGCAGCCCTGGTGCATGGCTTAGGAACCTCACCCGGTGCAGGGCCTGCTGTGGAACCAGTAGGAACTGGGAGTGGGAGTGATTCAGGTCCTGCTGTAGGATCTGGAACTGGGAAGGATTCAGGTCCCAGTGTGGAACCTGGAACTGGGAGTGATGCAGGTCCCACTGTGGGACCAGTGGAGCTTGGGATGGCTTGATGTGGGTCCTACTGTGGGATCTGGGACTGGGAGGGATTCAAATCTCCTTGTGGAATCTGAGAGTGGGAGTGATGCCGACTGCACTGTGGGACTTGGCACCAACTGCTCCTTCTCTCTATTCTTGGGAGAGGGAAGAGGTACTGCTGGGAAGAGGGATTTACTGGGATGCTGGGGAGCTGCAGAGCAGTTGAAACTCCACAAACCATAAACCAGGGAGGAAAACATCTCTGCCTTACCAAGGATCTTTTGAATACTCATTTAACAATTCTTGCCTGCAGCAGGACTCTCTCCATACCAGGCTGGAATCCTCAGGATGCTGCAGGGACAGGGATGGGGGTGGGAACAGCTCCCAGAAGTTCTCTGAACTCTCCCTGGGCTGATTCATCAGCCTCACTCGGTAAACAGGAAGCTGAGAAAGTATAGGCAGGTGATTCTGTGCTGCTGCAAACAAATTCCTTGGATTTTCCCCCTGCAGCTGCCTGCTAACTCTTGTCTAGGTGAACTTTGTTCTGGCAGCATCTGCAGCAGGAAGGGCTCTTGAGTTCATGGATTTAGGAGCTGGACTTTGGCATGGAGCTTTTGCCTGCTCCTAATCCCATTGCAGAACCTGGGATTGGGAGGGATTCAGATCCCACTGTGGAATCTGGGAGTGAGAACAATGTAGATTCTACTGTGGAATCTGGGATTGGGAGGGATTTAGATCCCACTGTGGAACTCAGCACTGACTGCTGCCTCTCTTTACCCTTGGGAGAGGGAAGAGACACCACTGGGATGCTGGGGAGCTGCAGCTGCATTATTTTGGAGCACCTCAGACTGGAGCAGGAGGTTCTTCCCCAGGGAACAGCCGCCATCCTCCTCCCATTTTCCACAGAACCAGACCTGATTTCACCCTGGCAGCTTCCCCATGTTGGCTTGACTTAACTTCCAGGATGGGAGAGGTGGAGATTTCCAAACAACCCTGTTAATTCAAGGAATCCTCCCATGGCAGAGCCGCTTGTTTTCCCCTTCCACAACATTCCCAAGTGCTGCTCAGGGGTTGAGGAGCTGAGAACACACTGGGATGTGGCTGTCAAGCAAAATAATCCCTGAGAGTGCCCTTGTGGTCTGGAATAAACTCCCAAAATGTCTGAACATAGGCGAGACAGTGAGGATTTGGGATGGGACAGGCACTCCCACACCAATCCTGCCGGGAACATTCAGCTTTGAAGCTGCCAAGTCAGGGGAGAAGGTTGGAGGATCCTCTAATTAAGCTGTGGAAGTGCTGCAGTGGGCGTCTGGTGGGGCATGGGAGCGCCAGCAGGATCTGATCTGTGTTTGCTTTGGCTCCTTTTCCTGCTGGAATCATCTCCAGGTCTGGTGGGGGGGTGGGAGCTGCCCCCTGTGCCCTGAGTCACCAGTGGGAGGTGACAGCTGTAACACCTCCATAGGGGTGTCACAAAGAGGTCAGGCTGGGAATGGTGTCTGGCCAAGGGATTCGGCATGACCAGAGCTGCCCCCAGAGTGCCTGGCCCCAGGATAGGGGTGATTAGTTTGGTCTTGTGGACAAAATCCTTCAGGTCCTGCTGTGAAATGGAGAGAAAGGGGGTTCAGGCCCTGTCAGGGCATTGTGGGGGTGGAGAGACATGGCCCCATAGGCAGGTTGGACATGACTCCACAGAGACAGGACCCCATGGGCAGGATGGACACAAATCCCATGAACACGATAGACATGGCCCCATGAGCAGGCTGGACACAAATCCTATGGGGAGGTTGGACATGGTCCCATGGACACAACCCCATGTGCAGGTTGGACATGGCACATGTGCAGGTGTCATCTGTGTGTCATCTGCCCAAGTGCCGGGGACACCAAAGCCACCAGGGATGGTCCAGACGGGTTCAAGAGCCCCCCTTGGTGCCCAGCCCAGGCAGAGCTTCCCTTCCGCAGAACCAGGCTGATTTTTCCGCTCTCCTCAGCAGAATTGTAACTCTGCTGAGGAGAGTTGAGGAGCAGAGTTGAGGAGTTCCTGGAAAGGGGTCCCAAGGGTTCCTTCAGGGAAAGGGGAACTTGAAACAACCTCAGGACGTCAGTGGGGCCACCAGAGGGGCCACTGGAGCTCCCTGTGCGCATGGCTATGGAGACACATCCCAAGGTGGACATGGATGTGGAATGTGACGAGCTTTAAAGTCCCTTCCCACCCATTCCACGATCCCAGGATGGAGCACGCGGCCAGAGCAGCTCCACACACCTCTCCAACCCTGCTTTTTCCATGGTTCTTTTCAAGATTCTCCTGTGCTGGGGCCCAGAGCCGATGGCAGAGAATGTCCACAACTAACAACATAGCACAGGCCCGGAAGCTTGTGGAGCAGCTCCGCATCGAGGCAGGGATCGAGAGGATCAAGGTGAGGATGGGTGCAGGAAAAGATCCCGGCTTTTCCCCCAGCAGAATGTCCCCAGCTCGGAATGGCAGTTTTCCAGGATTCCCTCCAGGATATGCAGTGGCCTCCAAGGAAGCCGGAGAGGGTCTCTCCATCAGGATTTGGTGACAAGGACAAATGGGATGGGTTTGGATGGAAAGAGGGGAATTTTAGGCTTCGTGTACAGAAGAAATTCTCTCCCTGACACAGCTGTGGCTGCCTCTGGATCCCTGGAAGTGCCCAAGGCCAGGTTGGGTGAGGCTTGGAGGAAAAGAGGAACCTCCAAATGTGGCTCCATCTCTGCCTTGTATCATTAAAGAAAATGAAATTAAGAAAACTGGATTAGGATGACTCTGGAGCCTCCAGCAGCTCTGTCAGGATTCGGAGCCTCCTTGGATCCCTCCAGGCTGTCCCTTCCCAAAAAACCACTTGGAACTAAACCAAACAGTGCCTTAAATAATGAATCCTAAGGTTTTCCAAACCTTAACAAGAGGCTGCATGCAAGGAATCTTTTCCTCACTTTTTCATCCCAAATCCCTGAAAAGCATGGCTACGATTATATCTCTTTTAAATCTTTGAGGGAAAAGCTGGATGTGAATCCCCAAATATCCTGCAAGCACTGGTGACTCTGAGCTGGAAATAGTCCCATAAATTCCTGCTTTTTTCCCCAATATCCAGGTCTCTAAAGCATCCTCAGAGCTCATCCCAAATCCCTGTAAAACACGGATACAATATTCCTTTTAGATCTCCCAGCTGGGTTATTTCCCTACACTCCTTGGTATTTATCCACACCATAAAAACTCTGATTTTCCACTTCCAATACTCCTTTTTCCTCCTCCACAATATTTCTGTTGGGAAAAGCTGGATGTCAAACCCCAAAAATCCTGAAAGCACCACTGACTCTGAGGTGCAATTATCCCCCAAAATTCCTGCCTTTCTTTTTTTTTTTTTCCCCCAAAATCCAGGTCTCCAAAGCATCCTCTGAGCTGATGAATTACTGTGAGCAGCATGCCCGGAACGATCCGCTCCTGGTGGGAGTTCCCGCTTCTGAGAATCCCTTTAAGGACAAAAAGCCCTGCATCATCCTATAGCTCCAGATTGCTCCGGAAGGGAATCCCGATCCAGCCTCTGGATCCAGGCTCCTCCACACCTCCACCTGCACCCTGGGGTAAAAACTCAATGCTGGCTTTAAACAGAACTTAAAAATTCCCAAGAAAAACAAACAAAAAAAAAAAACACCCCAAGAAAAACAAAAAAACCACCTAAAAACAGTCCTGAAAAAATAGATTTGGAAGCAGGGGCTTTTTAGGGAAGGGGTGGCCGCTTCCCAGGAAGGAAAGTGGGATTCAAAATTGAAATTGGGATTTTAAAGTTTACCCAGGGTTGAGGGAGGAAAGGGGGGGCGAGCAGGGGATTTTGCATTTGGATATTTGGATTTGGGAAGGGGGTGGTGGAGGAGGAGAAGGTGGGGGGAGTCATTCCCAGTGGAATGTGAGAGCTGGACCTGGATCCCATCAGAACCCAATCAGCAGGAATTTTCTCTGGAGAAGGGACAAGGCGGGAGCATTTTGTAGAAAACCAGTACAGAAAAACCTCAAACTCCCCCCGCCAAAATCCAGCTGGAAAAATCCCTGTTGGGAATAGCCAAAGGGAGGCTGGGAGGCTTTTCCCTGCATCCCATGGCTCTGCTCAGATCCAGGGATGGCCCTGCGGGGGAATTCTCAGCTAGGAGAGATCCCAGGAGGAATTTTAGGGAACCCCAGGGATGGGGGAGGCCAGGATCTTTGTGGGGTCTGTGTCCTGTCCCCAGATTTGGGGAGGGAGGGAAGAAGCTTCCTGGTGTATCCAGAATCTTCAAAAATTCAGCATTTGGGGGCGTTTCAACCCAAATCGGCAAATTGCCGGCATTTCCCATCTCCCTTTTCCACACTGGAATTCTTCCTGCTAAACCCAGAGCCTGGGAAATGTCCAGGGAAGTTTAGGGCAGGTGGGGAGGGGGAGTGGAAGGATCAGTTCCATTCCCATCCCTTGGGAATCTGGGAGTGGGATTTTACTGGGAGCACTTGGGGATGACCTGACACGGAGGGAGGAACTTGGGGGAGCAGGAAAAGAGGGATTAGGGAAAGGGGGATCAGGACAAGAGGGATCCAGGGAAAGGGGAGCAGGAAAAAGGGGAGCAGGAAAAGAGGGAGCAAGAAAAGGGGGAGCAGGAGATGCTTCTTTGGAGCCCTTGGGAAGTGCTGGGGCTGGTGGATGCTCAGGAGAGCTCTGGGAATTCCCATGGAGTGGTCACCAGATCTGTTGGGAAGGGACAGATCCTGGGATTTGGGTGCAGTGTCCGAGCCCAGTCTATGTCCCCAGGGCCCATCCCGGCAGCTCCTGGGAGACGTTCCCAGAATCCCACAATCCCAGAATCCATGAGGTTGGAAAAGATTTCCAAAGACCCCTGCAGGGAGAGGCCATTCCCGGTTACCCTGAGCACAGGTTTTTGGAAAGAGAAGGGATAAAAACAACTCAGCTACACCCGATGTGAAATCCTGGGAGTTTCCTCATTTCCCCAAAAGCTTTGGATTGGGTTAGGAATGCCAAGGATCCCACCACGGGACAGGGAGCAGTTCCCATGGGAAAGGATTTCCAATTCCCTGGATTCGGCTGATCCCACTCCAGCAGGAAGAAAATCCCCGCGGCCCAAACTGGTGCTGCTGATGCAGGCTGGACACTGGGAGCTGCTCCAGCCCTTTTCAGAGACGGATGGAATTCCCAGGGGGGCCGGGATGGGCGGAGCCGCTCCATGTCCCCTCCTGGACTGCAGGAATGTCGTTACTCTTTGTTTTCAGTCCGCCGTCATTTGCCTTTGCAACGACGTCGGGAAAATCCCACGTTTTTAACACTAAAACCTGTGCGGCTTTTCCTGGGAAAGCTCCCCTCTGTGTCCCGGAATTCCAGGGCTCGGGAATGTCTCCCCATCCCGCTAGAGGCGGAGCAAAGCAGGGAAAACGGGATCATTTCCCAGTAATTTCCCTCCCTGTCCCTCAGCCCCAGCAAAGCCTTTTCTGGAGAGTTTGATCGCCAATCCCAAATCCCTCCTCCCATCCTGCTCCAAGCTCCCACCCACCCGGAATCACGCGGAGTCCAGCCCGGGATTCCTTCTCCAGGAGGGAATTCCCTCCGTCCTTAATCTCTCGGACAGTTCCAGCCTTATTTTTCTACTCCAGATCCGATTCTTCCTCTGTGTTCGAGACCAGAGCTTGGTGCTATCCCGGAGCCGGAGCTGGAGCCGGGAATTCTTCCTCCTCCTCCTTCTCCT
>WEIU01016820.1:9974-37322 GCA_013389925.1 Aegithalos caudatus | reverse complement strand
CGGCTGCTGCCGGTGTCAGAATCCAGGGCCGTGGGGAGAAAAGGGACCGGAGAAAATGGCAGCGGGTTGTTAGACATTGGAATAGGCTGCCCGGGGAGGTGGTGGAGTCCCCGCCCCTGGAGGTGTTTAAGGAAAGACTGGACGTGGCGTGAAGTGCTACGGTGTGGTTGACAAGGTGGTGATCGGTCATCGGTTGAACTCGATGAGCTCAGAGGTCTTTTCCAAGCTCACTTGGTTGTGTGATTGCTTGCGCCGCACGAAGGCGGCCGCCCGGTGCGGGAGCAGAGCCAGCCGCCGCCTCCCGCGGGGAGCAGCTGCTCCGGAGCCTGCCACCAAAACATGGGCTCGTTTGGGACAAACCAGCACTGGAGGCCAGCTGGTACATGACACCACGTAATTTTCCACCAGCATCTTCTCCATTAAAAGCCAAAAATGTTTGTTTGTTTTTTTTTTTAAACCGATTCCTATGAGAAAGTCTCTTTATAACCAATTCAGGTAACCTGCTATTATGGCTTGAAACCTACCTCAGGCCATGTGTAAATAAGTGCAACTCTTCTAAAATTAACAGAGTACATGTCAGATGTGAGCATGAGATTCCTTAACCGGTGCTGTAGTCCTTGGCCCAGCTGGGCAGCCTTTGGGCAGGCCAGAGACTGACTCCATTAAATATAAACAAGTTCAGGCTCTTTCACAATGACATCAATCAGTCACAGAACCAGTCACTCTGAAGGAAGAGATCAGGCCATGTCAGCAGTTAGCACAAGGCAGGTGCACTTGTGAGGCCATCGTGGTTTCTGTCAGAACGATGGCTGCAGAGGGCACAGCTCTTCCAGCAGAGTCCTGACTCTGGCTTCTTCCACTTTCAGGATCTGGTCTCCTGACTTTCACCTAGAAAAATAAATCCCAGGATGAGTACAATAATAGTAATTATCCTATTAAGCGATGCAAACATATTCCATAATTAAATGTGCAAATGGCTGGCTGTGTTTACAACATCACTGTGGCTGTTTGTAATTAATAATCTAGAATTTGTTGATTTGAATTAATAATCTAAGATTTGGTGTGACAATTTTTGTAGTTTGGATTGTACTTTGCAGTCATGCAAGAAAGCAGAATGTCTATACTCTCTAGTTTTTGTTGAAGTGTACAGGAACTGTGGGGTCCTAGCATGGATCAGGATGAGGATTTGAATTTGGAAGGTAAATCCAAAGAGCAAAGTATTCCACTAAATCTACTGAACCTCTTGAAGTCAGAGAGTATTTATATTCTGGGATTTGGGGTTTTTCCCACTGCAGCCATAGAATTAAACTATTCAATGTGGATATTAGTCCTGATTCAGATCATAATCCTATACCTCACTCAGAATGAAGGGTTGGTCAGGATGGCATTCATCTCTTTGACTTTAATGATGAGCATATGCAAGAAAAGAGGGAAAACCTGCCCCAAAAGAACAGCTCCATAACTGATATTTATGGATGTGATGTTTTAGACCTTCTCAGGATGCCCTTTGAGAACAGGTATTTCTCCAGGCTGTCCTTCTTCAGGTGGAACTATGTAGTCTCTTACTTTAAGATTGGATCTGAGTGTTGCAGTCAGCCTGTTTGCTGTCTGCATAGCCAATTTAATTCTGGAAAACCATGCCTATTGCAAGAACCAGCTATTGGATAATCAAGGTGTCTCAGTCCTTCAAAACAATAATATTATTAATTCACTGAAAGATGTGCAATGATCAGAGTATCTCAACAATTTTTTGTATCGTTTCTTCACTGAAGCCATCTCTAAACTGGGAGGGACATCTAAGCTGCTCTAATTCATGGGTGCCTGTCTTTTTCCTTGCCTGCTTTTCAGACCTTACCAGGAGTCCTTGCTTACTCCTAACAACAAGCCAAATCTCTTGAATAAGTCTGAGAGGGTTTCTCTTTTTATCGTTTATTGTCCCATTTGATCCTGACCTCAGATGTGGAAGGGTCAAACCATAGCAGTGTGGTTAGCCCTTCCTGATAATCAGTCTTCCTAGAAGCACACTGGAGATTTTTTTTTAATGCTATGCTGTTTCCTCTTGATTTCTTCTCAGTGATCTCTGACAGAATTTCATAGAGCAGATCAATTTGTCTGCAGGTAATATTTATAAATAATTATGCATATATTTTTCCTTATTCTAGATACACCACTAAGGGAAGCAGTCTGATGGTGAAAAACTAGCATAACTGATTCAAAGGCAGGTCAGTGCCATGGGGAGACAGAGACAGACACCAATTTTGCACTTCAGAGTTTCCCCACATGCTTTACAGTCTTGCATGAAGTCTGCCTGGTTCCTGGTTTGATACAGGGCTCAGACAAGTAGAAAAATGTCAGGTCCATCTCAGCTTGTGCAAATGTATGTGATCAGTGTTCCTGAGCTTTTGATTACTTCAGGGATGTGACAAAGAAGGAAAGATGTGTTGACAATGATATTGTGTACTCTCACCATTGAAATTCCCTGTCCACAGTATTACAGACTTGGCTATATCTTTGACCATGAAAACAGATTGGAAATTATTTATAGTCACTCCCTTGGGGCTGGGATCAGTAATGAAAGGACCATTGCACTTCGTGTACCCTCAAGGGACTGTAGAGCAATTGCATAGTGCAGTGCCCTTATGCAGGCACTAAGAGCAAGTAAAGGTGAGAAGGACTCCATCCAGTTTGTTCCTGCTAAACCAGCTACAGGGTAACCTTGGCAACAGAGGTGAGTGTGTCAGTAATAATCAGTCATTACCGTGAGAGGCAATCTGGAATAAAAGCCAAAGAGCTCCTTCAGTCGCATTCTGTGTCTGAAAGACACCTGGGAGCCTTTGGTAAGTTCACTTGAATCTGCCTTACTTCCCCAGCTTAAATATGGGGATAATGGTATTTGCTATAGAAGACTGCAGAAACAGCAATGGATCAAGGGAGCTAGGCTGCCAGCACTGCTTTGTTTAGCATGAGCTCTGAAATTCATGATGGGAAAGTATCCCCTTAACTACATGGCTGTCCTCCTGTCTCTCTATGCCATCACAAGGGAAAACGGGCCCTGAAATGTATAGATTGTGTTTAGGCTCTCCAGGTACACACAGGTCTCAGGATCATGCACCTCTCTAGGTGTCAAAGTCCTTAATTCATTCACTCTATCAAAGATTTTCTCAGTTAGGCTAATCATGTACAGTGTGCAGCAGAAGCCGAGAAGCTCAGCCACTTCACAGAGAAGTCAAAACCAATCTACTGCTGCAAAGACTAATCCTGCTGTCCCATTTCCACATTGTAAGGCTGACCCATATGTTGTTGTGGCAATGAGTCAAGAGTTATGATTCACAGTGAAACAAGCATGATTGCTAAACTCACCAGTCCCTCCCTGTAGAGATGACACACACACACACTCATTCTTTTTTGCTGCTTCATGGAGTAATTTGCAAGGTTTGTAAAACTGGCACTATATGTGTCATATTGAGGCAGGTTCCTTTTCTGTGTGACATCCATAAACACACTCAGCATATCTATATGATTTCACATTCAATGAATAAAAACAAGGAGTGAAAGTGCTGCAGCAGTCCCAGAACTCTGGGCAGGATTTCTCTGGAGACCACACTGCAATGCAAATGACTCTGTTATGTCTGGCCACTCCTTTTCTAAAGAATCTAGCCAATTTTTATTAAGAAACTACATAACAATCTTTCTCTCCCCCTTCCAACAGCAACCAGAGCCAGGCACTCCCATCTGTTGATCTTCTGTGTCTGCTTGGTTTCTGTGAACAGTAAGGGGGATATAAGACTATAAGCACATTAGCTCTGGGCAATTAAAGTACACTGCTTATAGTCAACACAGTTTTAAAAAGCATTGGGGCTGTGACAGGAATTGGCAAAGCAGCTGTTCTGAAAGAACTCTTCCTGCTTTCAAAGGGGATATAATTCAAATTATCATTTCAAGGTGGGGGGGAATATGGAATGGAGTGAGTTTGCATTTATAAAGAACTTATTTCTCCTTCTCCAGTTGCTTTCAGTACTGAATATAGTTAATATTAAGGGGGAAGGGAAGGAATAACCCATGCTGTGAGACCATCTTATCCATAATCCCCTCTGAAGGGATAACATACCTCATCCCGCATTAGATCGCATGCGCCTGCAGGGTTAGCTGTGAGAATGGGACAGGCTGCATTGACTAACCACTACCATCAGTATCCTGCTCTTTGCACAACATTGTGTGAAGCAATTCTGGTAAATCAGAGAATCTGGTGGGCAAAGTGCAGAGACACAATGTCAGGGCAGGGATTGCCAAGTAAGCTGAAAAAGAATTTGTGTTAAATCTATAATGGTCATTGTAGGAAATGCACACAGAAGTGTAAATTCATATGGGGGAAAATCAGGGCCTACTATGGCAACAGTTTTATCAGGTCAGAGCAAAGTCCATCTGTCACCAGTGATAGTAACTTTGCTTAAGCAACAGCATACAGACAGAACAAGCATGAAGTAGCTACTTGCCAAGAATGTTACTGCAGACGAGTATCTTGTGACCCAGGCCTTTTTGAGCCCATTGTAATGGTATCTTCATATATAATAGTTATACGTCTCTTAAAGAATAGCAGTATTTCTCTTCATAGAAGGTAATATAACATCAATGTATTTCTAACCCAAAAGAACACATAGAGACTCCTGTGGCAGAATTGCACAAATTAACTACATATACATGTTTATTTTTGTTTTATTCTTTCTGCCTATTGCCTTAATTTGATTTCCCTTCTCAGATTAGGCACAACTGTGAGCAACTGTCTGTTTGCTTAGTCAATACCACACATGATTTTGGAGATCTCCAGCATACTCTCCCATAGTTCTAATTTTTTAGCCAGAGGAATCATGATCTGTGTAATCATTCCTCATATGGAAGCCATTAAAACTTTAATTATCATCTTTTCACTTTGCTGTACAGTTGCTTTCCTGTGTATCATTTTTCAGATGAGAAGACTAAACTAGAAAAAGTACAGGAAAAAATTAGTGTCCTTAGGCCTGAAAATAAGATTTCTGGTTTATTCTATGAGAGTTTTTTAATATTTTCTAACAGTCTGATTGTTTAAAAGGTTACCAAATAGTCCTGAGATACGATTTTCATAAATCTGTACATTATGATGTTTCCTAAATCCTTCCTTTGCCAATTTGTCCCTGTCCTTTTACTCCTACAGTTTAAACAGTATTTGTCTGAAATCCTGCCCTCCCATTCATCCTAGTCAGTGCTCTTCATCACAAATGTACTTTTAGGATATTTTTTAAAAGAGGAACACAGAGCAGAAGGAGAGAATTTCTTGCATTTTACAACTGTTACTGGACACTGCTGAGGGGAGTCTGACTCTATCTTTAGTCCACTCCCATCAGTGTCAATCCACACTGACAAGATCCACCATGAGCTATATGTTCTCCAGGCTAAACAGCCATGAGAAATGCCATGAGGGATTCAAAATTGTCCTTTATCTTGCTCTTTACCCATGTTGGCCTTTTCAATAATCCAAAAGCTGCTACTGACAGGTACAGATACTCTGAACTTCAAGTATGGTATCCTTAATATAGTCTGCATTTCACCTCCATTCTACACTTTAGTCATCTTTAAAGTGCACTTCATTGGCATTTTTAGGGGTTTTTTTAGATGCAGGATTTTCCTCCTCTTGCTATTTCTGCAAGACTACTGAATACAATTGTTACTTTAAAACTTTTTCATAGTTACATTTTGTCTGTGTGTCCCTTCCAACTCAGGGATTTATTATTCAATGATTCTGTTCCCATCATCCAGGCCAATATCAACAGTTGCTCTTCCTCTTGTGCTGAGCTATCTGTTTAGAGATGTGGTGGTGCATTCCCTTTCTCCGTCCTTGGGGCCACTCAATGATCTCAGGAATTCTCCTTAGGCCTCGGCTTTTGTATAATGAGTTGTGAGGAGTGTCCATTGACTGCAGCAGGAACTCTTACAGGGCTACGGTGGGGGCAGCACTGATCACACCAGGTACTCCTGTTGCCTGACCACAGTGGGGAAAAAGAGCTAATCCATCACCCCATGACAGACTTGGGTCATTCCATACCCAATCTGTAGCCTGAGTGGGATGGTACCATTGTGACTGGACTTTTGAATATTATAGTAATTATTGACCTGTACTGAGGCCAGGGTGGAAATTTACTGATAACTAAAGCAATTTTTTTGGGGAGCCTATAAACAGTGGTTCTAGGAGACATCCTTTGAGCTTTTCCAAAGCACAGTGAGCTCTTACCAGCATCTCCCTTGCAGTGGGACACATTTCTGAGCTCACCAACCTCACGTTTACAATACTCAAAGCATTGCCACTGAAAGCCAAGAACAGGTCCTGGACTGATATTCCCAACCACTCCTCAAGGCTCAACCCTCACCCATTGAGAAATAACAATGCATTTGATGTGAGTATTTCAAAAGGAATTTTTAACAGGTATATCCTTATATATATATGTATATATATTTTTGTGCCTGGGTGCATGCATGTGTGAATTGATTGAAATAGCCTATAGCAAGTATAGTATGAATATTGCCATCTCAGATCTGTAGTAAAGTCACTGTTGTGGTTGGAGTAAATCCTATTGAGTCACTTGGTAAACGTTCAATTAATCCTTGATTAAGTGCTGCTAAATCCTTTAAATATAAACCACTTACCCAATCTGAGACTAAGATCGGACCTAGCTGCACTTAGACTCCAGCAGGAGTTTAGGAAGCAAGGGGTCCCCTCTGAACCTCATGATTCAGTGGGAGGTTCTCCTTTATCCTTCAGTATCTCTGGTCTCAATGTAAACCATGCTAAATTGATTATAATCTAATTTTCGTTTATATGTTTCATCCACATAGCAATTAATAGAGTAAACCTTGCCACTGAGCTTTATTAAGTCATGCTTTCATTAAATTTATATTAAACCTGCTTTTTCTAATTCCTTTGACATTGATTCTTAAAGTGATCTAAACCAGTCATTCCCAACAAGTGAAGAAATTTATTTTTTTTTAGATCCAGACCTTTACTCCTAGGACCATGTCCAGACATTACATTTTAGATCTAACTGAAGTTTTCATTATTATTTGAGTTTCTTGTCCTCTCCACATGGTCAAGAAGCTCTTCATTGTCCCTGCAGTTACCTTGGTCAGGCAATACATTGCACACTCCTAATCCTACATGGTTGTTGTCTGACTGTTATGTAAACTGTTTCCAATCAGGAAAAGTTTTAATATTCATAATAACCTTGTGGCTCAAAGGTTGTTCTAACACCCAAGACAGCTGATAAGATAGGAACTTAAAAACCTAGGAGAGAAGCCACGTAACAATTCCTTTATGGTACATAGGGAATGTGGCAAAGGGAGGCAGTGGGAATGGCCATTTGGAAGAGGTTAGGCTATGTGTCTCACAATATCTCCAGCAGATGGAGTACCTTCTAAGTTTGGGCTTCACTGTGAATGCATGGGCATTAGAAAGAAATTCACATGAAGAATGTGACATTCTTTTCTCCTTCATGAGGACAGTTTATTTCATCCACCAACATATTTGGCAGAGGGCCCTTGTTTTTTTGTCCAACAGAGGGCTTATGCCAAGTTTTGTGTAATTCGACTTTGGTTGAAGTATGTTCGTTACTAGATGGCCATGGCAGCATGATAACAAACATTGTGCATCATTAGATCTTCCCTTATAAAAACTACACCATCAGAGTTTGTGAAGGATTTGATAGTGTGTTTGAGTAGCTCTTTTGCACTTTCATTGGGTTTCTCTTGCACTTAGAGGATGCTAATATTTTGAAACATTCTGTTGAGATGTGCTGATAATATTTTGCACCTCCTTTTCAAGAAGAGATGTATTAGTCAGTTCTTATGCTATCAGGTCTATATTGAAAAATTACAATGATTACATATTTGTATAATCCCTTTTTCCTAAGTGTTATCTGTAAAATTTGTAGGAGGATCTTTGACATCCACTGAAGTAAAGCTCTTTGAGGTGGAAGCAAGAATCTGTGGGACATATCAACCCTGAAGACCAATTTAGGAGACAAAGCAAGGCAAAACACAATCTCCATTTCTTTGAAACTGAAGCCAAAACATAGGTGGACACAGTCAAAATGTAGTGATGCTAATAGTACCCTTCTACTGTTACAAAAATTGCAATGGGAATCTACAGCTCATGTTCATAATCTTTTTCCTTATTTCTCATCTGATACGAAACAGTGCCAGCAAATGAGCAAATCTCCTTAATATCAAGCTGAGGTACTGATTTCCTGTTATTTCTATATTTCCACTGCATGAATGCCTGGAGATTTTCATTAGAACAGAGCCCAACTGTATTCATTTCTGCAAAATCACAGACTTCAGAAATTGTTGAAAGAGAAAACTATCCCTACTTATTCAGGCAGGAATTTTTCCTATAACATAACAGTTTTTTGTGGTGATATCTGTCTCATGATAGTGATCAGGCTACATGTCCTGCATAGCAACATTAAGTATAATCTGCTGTCATCTCCTCATGACAACATGTAAGCTAAAACACTTGCAAATAAACCAAAATATTTTCTTCTGGATCAGGAGTTTAAATTAGATGACTGCATTTTCCTGGCATGAGAGGATTATTCCTTGTCTTTCTCCTAATCCTCCTCTGTTATATAACATATATAGTTACACATAGGGGTTTTTTTCCCCAGGAGTTTGAAAAGATTACTTTTCCACTGGGCTTCTTGCATCAGTGTAATACTTCCCCTTGATTCTCTGGTTTCGTCTGCTCAACTCTGTTTATGGAGCATCCGGTAACCTGAATGAAGTTACAGTTTTTAGATCTGTCATTAAGTCTTTGGATAGACTACTAGAGGCCCCAAGGTCTTGTATTCAACCCTTAAGATCTTTTGTTCCATCATCTGCCATCCATTGTGTCAAAGTAGTTTTTCCCACAGACATTTCAATTATGAAGTGATACTTAGTATTTGCTAAGGACTTTAAAGCTTTTGGTTTCCATTTGTCATTTGAGCTTTCCACCTCAGGTCCTAGAAGAGCACTGAACTTCAGAAGCACTTTTGCAGATCTCATATATATTTGATCTTTTGATCTTAAGAAGCCTTTGCATTCACAGTTGTTTTGACAAGATAATATAGGTTTAAATCACTTCCATTAGTATTTAAGTTGGTGAGGCACGACATGTTCACCTCTATTCTGAAGTCCTGTGGTAGCAATAATTTCCTGTTTTCTGTGGCCTTTGAGTAATCTGTACACCTTCAAACAAAATCGATTTTCAAGATGCAATACCTGTATCCCTGCCTTGACTAATACTTGACAATGCACAAATACCTATTACTATTGCACTTCAGCAAACATGTTATTTGGCATTTCCATGGGCAGTCAGGGATCTGGACCTCCATGAACTTTTGAGTTTGTTTGGCTGTTTGTTTTTCCAGGAGTTTCATGTCCACAGAGTTATTAGTTAATAGTATACAACTCAGGGGTGCTTTTTCATCTTTATTGCTGAGTAGAAACACTTATGATCACTTCATATTTTAGCTTTTTCTCAGCTCCTGTTAAGATCAGTGAAATTAATCTCATCTTCCAGGAACACAGCAACTTTTTTTACAGCTATTTAACCGTGAGCTTTTGTTATTTTGAATCTATACATGTTGCAATATCTGAATGCAGACAGTGAGCATGGGAGGATGTAAACTGCCATCAATTCAGTACCAGACCTCTTGTTTTCATTCACTACCCACTTATATAGGGGTCCTGCTCCTGCAAACTACAATGTCATGCTAATTTCTGTATAATCAGAAATAATTCATAATGGTTTTCTTCCTTCACACTCTGCAGTGATATCTTGAATAGAATTGTTGGGTGTTTTTAGTCTTCTGTTGGTTTTGTCTCTTCCCTATTTTTTTAATTTTATCTCAACTGTGATTTCTTTGTGCTTCACCTTACATTGCTTATTTTTTAAAGTCACTGAACAAGCAATTGCAAGCATGTATTTTCTGTAACTTTTTATACATTTGATCTGATTTGGTTTGTTGTGTTGAGTGGACAGTGTTCAGGGCTATACAAAAGGAAGTATTTTTTTGTAATGTTTTGCTATTCAGGATGTGTTCATGGACTTGTATAGGCAGAAATGGCTGGAGATTAATTTATTAAGGATAACCAACAGTAAGCATCTTGAGTTATTTGAGATACTCCAATTCCCCTGTACTCTTCTAAGAAGAATGATGTAATTTATCAGAAAATGTCAGCTTCTTAGTACAAAGAAATATGAACATGGTAAAGAATTAGTGTAGAGATGCTCTCAGGGACAGAGTTCACCTTGATGAAGGGATCTTGGAAAAAGAGGAGAACTGTGACCTGAAGTCAGGATACAAGAGTCACTGTGGAGATTAATTTCTGGAGGAGAGACAGAACAGAGGAGGCTAGTCAGGAAACCAGAGGATGCTTTTCAGTCACATAGAAACAGATCAGAAACTCCTCCTGCCTTGAAATCTTACAACAGCCTGATTTTTGACCAAATAAAGAAGCACAGGTTCTATACTAGTACCTTTTATATACATGTACAAGCCAATAGCTATTAAAATTGCTTAGAGTTTATTACGTTACCCTTTGTGTTAAATGTAAACAATCTCTCCCCGAGCATGGCTGCAGGAAGTTTCATGATATATGACTTCCCATACAAACAACAGGTGTACCACTCTGGCTGAGCACACAGGCAAAGCTCTGTTATGCAGTTAGATCACACCACAGTGACTTGGTGAGCAGAGTGAAATTTTAAGGCAGTTGGATGACCTATAAAAATTAAACTATGTATATATGTTAGTTACCTTCCTTTCTTCATCTGTAAATTCAGTACAATAAAATAAGCTCTTTTACAGAACATTTCTAGTGATGGAAAGCATCATGAAAGAGATAGACATTGCTATAGAACCATACTGTGAGGCAGAAACTGTGAAACTTTAGCTCTGTGTGCTGCATTGTGTCTTACAAGGACTACAACAGCAAAGAAGGGTGATATTAGAAGATTTCTTTTTGACCTTTAGATGCCTTAAGAGAGGGCATATCCACAGACTGGCTGACATGGAAAAGGTAAGTCCTTATTACAAACATAAGCTTCCTTTTTAACTTCATAGCTTCCTTTTTTTCTAAAGTTGCATTGCCTGCTAAGATCATATTCCACTCAAATCCAAGGCATAGTGCTACCATGCTGCCTGTAACATCTAAGGAACAGCAAAAGAAGATTGCCCATGGTCTCTGTGCTTTGGGAGCAGACAGTGCAGGGGCACAGTGCTAGAAGTTATTACTACTATGGAGAACAGGGCAGCCCCAGCCTGCAATCCTTTCCTTCACTAATTCCATGGAGTTGCAATAGATTACCTGCACAAGGCAGTGTAATCCTGAGACTGTACTAGCAACATAGAAGAGGTATATTTTTTTTCCCCACAGTTTCCATGAAAAGGCCCTTCCACCAGGATGAGGGATCAAGCTGAATTCAGGTTTCAGGGTTTGTCCTTTCCATAAATGATATTAGAGGAATTTTTCTTTGTCTCATAAAAATGTTCTAAATTAAAATGTCTGGCTATTAACCAAACTACCCTATTGATTCAACTGGTATAAACAAAACCCTGCTGCTTTGTCATTCAGATATTCATATGTACCATTAAAGGAACTGGCATGCTCTGCCTGGGAACTACAGGCTTTAAAGGGTTATTGACTCGAAAGCCAAAATTAAATTAATTATTAATTTGTAAAAGAGATCAATTAGGTCCAGGACAAAAGTTCAGATTATAATCATCTATAATTTAGGAAGCATGCAATAATATTATTCTCTCACCTCTCAAAATGAAGGCCTCCTTTCTAATCCATTAATACTCAGCAGCACTTTTTCACTATAGAAATATACAATACAACAAATTAGTATCTGACTGAGGGGCTGCAACATGATGAAGAGTTTGCATAGCTTCTAGAGTCTTGTTTTGATTAAAGCTAAAGGGTGGCTTTATCAGCTGCTCAAACACAGCACAGGCACCCAGGGAGCATGCCACAGGCTGCAGAAGCCTCTCTGAGATCTCTCAGAAGCCTCTCTGAGCATGCCCCCCTGCCATCAGACAGGTACTTTTTCTTTTTTCCCACTCACAGCTACGTGCCCCCACTGCCTCCTGACCATGAGCAGTGGGAAAGCTCCAGCTCCTGATTGGAAACAAACTGTGCAGAAGCAAGGTTTCTGCCAGATCACCAAGTTGTTCTCCCTTCCCTGTGACTGCATTACATGGGCAGAGCTGGCACAGGTGCAGGTGCAGGAGCATGAGACCAAAGAGTGTGAGTGAGTCTTCCCACAATTTTAGGTGGTCCACGTGAGTCACTCCTGCAGTCACTCTTCAGTATGAATTTAGACTATTTCAGGTTATGCAAACAATAAGAAATTGATAAGCTTTATGGCCACAGGATTTTTAGCCATTTAGCTTTATAGCCATAAGAAAATACCTTCATTTCTACAGCAATCTACTATTAAAGTTGCTTGCACTTCTCCATGTTAATTATGTCAATGAAGCAGAAAAAAAGGACTTTTTATCCCTACCAGATTTCTTTCATTTTTGTTTAGCTTTATTTCTGAGAAAACTTGTGAAAATATTTATACAAGCAAATAGGTACCAAGACCTATCTTGATTCATAAACAGAACCTGTAAGTCAGAATCTGGCTTGTAACAAAGAGTATAGCCATCTGCTTCGAGTACCACTATTATAGATTCTGCAGACAACTGATGAAACCAACATTTTTTAAATGGGAGATACTAATTTCAAGGGTAATTTCAGTCTAGGAATTCCACCCACCAGCGCTGTGGAAACAGGATACAAAATTGCAAACATTACATCATCAAAATGATATTGCCTAATTATACCCTTGTGTACATGAAACAGGAACTAGAAGCTTTGGATCGTGGTTGACATCTTCTCCAGACATCACATACACTACTGGGCTCACTGCAGTGTCCTGGGAGTTCATAACAAGCAGATCATATATCCACAGGTGATACAATCTTCCTTTATTTTCAAATTACTTGGGGGTTATATACAACTCTAAGCTTGTTGTCTCTTTTAATTTTTCCTGAATAGTCATGTGGAGACTGATACAATTCAAATTGAAACAGGATTGTTTAAGGAAAGAAAGGTTTTTATAAAAATTGTTTGGAGACTGATAAAATCTCATGACTTGGTAAGAACACATACTTCTCACCACTGTGAACTAGATCATTAACTATTGTTTTGCTAAAAGATGTCAGAAGAAGAATTTTACATTGAATATTTAAATATTTTAAGTTTAGGAGGCACACAGAATTCTGAAAGTTTGAACTAATAAGCCTCTTTAAAGGACCATAGATTATTTTCTGCTACAGCAGGACTATAGAAGTATTAAAAGTATAGAAATTGCTTGGACTTTTTGAACCCTTAAGGGGAAAAATGAGGAATGGATAACAAGTAAAATAAAAATTGTCGTGTTCTGGTAGTGTCATGTTTTATTTATTGTTTTAAGAGCTTTCAGACTTGGCACTTTTCAACATGCATATTGATCATGACACAGATAAGATGTCTGAGATGAGACATGGCCTGTATATAAATTCTTAGTAGGCAATCAAGGGCTGAATGGCCTTTTTTCCATAGTTCTTTTAGCTTCCTTACAGATTAAATGCAACACAAGTTATTTCAGTGAAAAAACACGAGATTTTCTCTTTATTCTGTAAAGTCTGTGCTACATCCTTTTATCAGAAACATTATAATGTAGTTTTTTCCTATCCTGTCTTTTAGAAGTGTGACTTTTAGTCCTAGTTCATGAACCTTTCACTGTATAAACAGTATCATCCTTTTTTTTTTGTTTGAAACCTGGCTGCCCGGCACATCCCCTTCCATTGCAGCAAGGGGTGTGTATATGTGTGTTGGTGGAGAAATCTGACCTTGGACTGTCTGTGTATTCAGCATTCAGTCTAGTGAAAAACAGAACATGATAGGTTCATAAATTGTTTCCTATGACCTAAACTGAGCTGTCTAAAGTCTGCTCTTTGGGATTGTGTTATAATTGCTGTCTAGAAACTTCTTTCCTTGTTGCTTCCTCTCAGCCCTGGCAAAAACCCCATCTCCTTGACAAGTGTCCTTTCAGCAGAGAAACACTTAAGAGTCTTTCACCTTTTGCTCTCAACTTCATGCTGAGCACAGGAGGTTGGAGGAGGCTGCTGAGGGGCAGTAAGAAGGCTTTCTTCTCCCTGACTCTGTCCTTGTCCCTGCAGTTCTCCCACTGGCTGGCATCTGGGAAAAATCAGTGTCTCTGCAGTGCATCATGACACGCTGGTGCAATACTGAAATGCAGTTATGTGTCTAACCCTGTGTAATGCAGTTCATCTCCTTTTGTCTGCAAATCGAGGTAGACTCCTGCAGGCATGGCATACTAACAGTATAAGTACAGATAGCCTCTGGACTCACTTGCCAGGACATGTGCCTGGTTTCACACTGGCAGAGGCTTGGAGTCAATTTACTGATGCTAAGGAGTTACTTAACAGCAGCTGAAAAGGCTGCTGGAGCAGCCACAGGACCTTTCTGCTCCCATGTGGAGGTTACACTTTCCTGCACTGCTTTGGGGCTTACCAGAAAACCTGTAATGCCAGAGTCCAGATGGCTAATTGTCCCCTGCTGCAATCTCAGCCTGTATTTCCATAGATCAAATCTTTTCTCTTTAATAAGCATTCAGCCCTATGGGCAAAAATTCCAAGCGTTCTTTATGCTCATGCTGGGCTCTCTGCCTTATGGAAATTCATGATGCATTATGGAATTACTAGCGGAAACCATCCAGAATCAACAGGAATGACAGGTGAAACTCACAGTTTCCCTTGTTTTACTGCTTTCCTATGATCTCTGCTTGCTTTGATAATTAGCACTGCTATTGATCTCTTGCTGGCTAGCATGGAGAAAATACTCTTGGAGCTGTCAGTTTCTAGCAATATATTTGACAGTCTGCCAAGAGTTTTGCAAAGGGAGCAAATCAACTGGGTTTGAGGTTTGTAATGTTTTTTTCAGTGGTACTCGTCCATACCTCATCAGAGGCAGGAATAGTAGGAAAATAGTAATGAAAATACTAGGAAAGTGCATGCTGACTGGACACTAGTATGGAAACAATTTTTAGTTCACTTGCCATTTCTGTAATCCTACTTCTGAGGTCCTCAGCTGGCAGCAAAGGCTATGCTGCTGACCTGGCAGGAGCAGCATGGCTTATGACAGGGAAGCACTGGCACTCTGCTGCAGTGGGTGCCAAATTCACCTCTGCAGCACCCACTGGTGGGGTCCCCTCATTGCTCAGATAATTCTGGTTACCAGATAAATTTTTCCAGGTTCTTCTCCCTATAGAAAGGAACCAGCCAATTTGAGGTATGTACACTGAGTTCTTTTACTCCAGGTTTTCCTTCTTGCTATCTGTCTGGAAACTCAAAAAGTCAAATGACAAGACATAAGACCTTTTGTAGTATTGGAAATTCAAAGGCCTGTCCCTAGGAGCCTCTGTTCTCCAAACTTCATAATGTGTGTGGGAAGAAACAGATCACAGCACCTACACTCTGCAGGCTGTAAAGCAAGTGCCATGAATGCAGGAAGATGCTGTCTGAGCATGTTTTCAGTACAAGGTTTTTTGTATCCTCATGACTCTAGACCCATGCTCAGTATCTCTCATTTCTTTCCTACATTTGCTTGGCCACAGATGTCATCTGTAAGATTATTTGAGGATAAAGTTTTTTACACTCAATTCCCTGTCCTTCTCTGTTGAGTTGGATACTAGTCCAACTGTTAAACAAGCAAGCTGAAAATATCTCATTACCACAACCCTTAATATATTTTTATTATAAGGTCATATAATTGAAGTTGGTGCACTGAAGAGAAGAGGAATATATGTGCCATTTTGTGTCATCCATTACAAACTGAGAGAGGAACACATGGCTGGGTGATTGAGGACTTTTCTTTCTTTGAGTAGCAGTGTCCTAAACAGCTCCTTCCTGCACAGTCTCCTCTGAACCACCTCCCCAGCTACATTTTGGTGGTAAGAGTTCACTATGGCTGACAGCTGACTGAAAGAAGTTAAAAGAATCTGTGGAAAGGAAAAGCCAGACAGCATTTTCACAGCCCTTTTTAAATTGATAACTCCATTATATACTTTCAACATTGGAAAGGCTATTTAGTAGCTCAAATCTGCTCAAAACATCAAATCCAGGTAGCACCAAAAAAAAAAAAAAAAAAAAAAAAAAAAAAAAAAAAAAAAAAAAAAAAAAAAAAAAAAGTTTTAACCATAAACAGCAGTAATATATTCATATATTATAATATTTACCATCATATATCATCAGGTTATCACTTAAGATCAAATTAATTAAAAAGTCTAGGAGCATCCTAGAAATCCTTTTCCCACAGTACCAGGAAAATTGCTGTTATATGTGTTTTCCAGAAGGGTCTACAGCCTATCTGCTCCAGCATGTGATACACAAACAGTACTTACCAGAGGGGGCTTCCCCATCAGAGTGCCCATCTGAGGGCTGGTTTTGCCTTCTGCTGTAGACCTTGTGTCAAAGATGTTCTGGTAAGGACTGAGTTCCTACTGTTATCAGTCTGTCCCAGCACCCTTGATAGCTTTGACAGCTCACCAATGTCAGATTTCAAATGTGACACGAGGATGATTCTGCAAATTCTCCAGCCTGTTCCAATGCAAACAGGTGGCTTCATAGCAGCCAGAGGTCTGTTTTTGTCTTGTCTTTCTCTTAGCATGAGAGAGCCCTCCTGTGGCATAGATTTGTGTAGCCTTTCCTTTCATGACTTCCGTGGTTCTTCACAAAGACATCTCGAATATCCACTTTTTCCTGAAGGCACAATGTGCCAGGCCCCTACATTGCTGTCGGCAGCGCTAAGAGGCATGGCAGTCCTTAAGAGCTTACAGAAAGGTTCGAGTGTGCTCTGATACAGCCCTGCAGTGCCACTGCAAACAGACTGATCCTAACCAGGCACCAGCATTTAAGTGGAGCTGTCATCTGGTCAGCCTCACCTCGGTGATCTTTGTGGGCCCCTTCCAACTCAGAATATTCTGCCTGATTCTGCGATCATACCTTGGTGCAGTGTTGGACACGGAGGGTGAGCACATGGGCAGTCCTTGCCCAGTATTGGCAGGGTGAAGCAGCAGCTGGAAATGCATCTCCTGAGCCAGGAAAATTGCAGTGGCCTTAATGTGCTTGGAAGGAGCACCATTAAACACCTACTGCCTTGCCAGCTAAGGGCATAGTAGGACTTCAGGGTCATTCAACACAGCAAAACTAAGCTGAAATCCTCTGCCACCCACCAAGGAGAGGTGAGAAGGTTGTTTTTTGAGATATTCCCCAAAGAAGTTGTAAAATAATGTATCTGTGGAAAGGTATAATGGATTTAATGTTTTGATTCAGCAACAATTTGTATGAGTTTTTGATTGTAGCAGATACTAATCAAGCCCTAACACCCAAATTTCTTGCACACTTTGTAATCAGCTTATAGAAATAACCAGGACTGTACCCTTGGTTTTCTCAGGCAACATATGGAATTACAAAAAAGAGAATGTTGCTGATAAAATCTAAGGCATGATAAACTTGGAGCATTCTATGTAAATGTTTGTAGATAAAAAGATATTGATCTGCAGAATTGCTTTGTACTGCTTAATTTTTTTTTAAATAGTAATAAAAGCAGCATTGATACACAAAGAAAATTACACCATTTTGTTTGGGTTGTTTGTTTTTTTTAATACACCACCAAGTTTATCCTTTAAATAGTTTTTGATATCGAAATCACAGAAGACCAAGGGATCAAGCTATTGAATCAATTCTGTACAGACAGATTTTCTTTTATCATTAAACAGAGTTAATCTGCTTTTCATAGGAACTACTTATATCTGTCTTTCAAGGTTTTGTTTTTTTTTACTGTTTCAGGTCCCCTTCATTTAACCAATATCACTGGTAATCTGCTAGCTCTACAGCGGGCCATGGAGTCTTTGCAGAAATAGCAGGACACTGCACAATTCTATTTTGGATGTGAAGAAAATGAACTAGGAAGAAAATGTCTAAACCCAATGAAACCTTTGTGTATTTTAATGTCTGGCCATAGCTCCTATAGCTATAAAAATTTTTGATCTTGCAAGAAACAGCTGGGGCAATAACATTTAAATAAGTTAGACAGGGAAAATATTGATGCAATCTGACTCCTAGAAAAGAAGATGTAAAAATTGTCCTGGAATTGTATACAGTGCCATGGTATTAGTTGTTTTCCAAGTGGGAATCAAATGTAAGATGCAATAAATGTTCTTCCAGTCTCTGATGGAATCTGAATTTTATCTGTAACAATTGAACAGATGCCTTTTGGGATGTCTCTATAAGAATAACTTGATTTTCTGACACTCTAAGGCAATATTCACAAGCCTTTGGGATTATAGGAATATATTAGTTTCAAGCAGGACCTTTTAAAGCCTAGAAATTCAGAGAGCCTTGAAGCAGAAAGAAGTGGGCACCAGAGCAGAATTTGTCCTGTTAGTACAGTCAATTAGTCCAGTGCCATAAAAGCTAATTTCTTTACACTGACTTCAGAGGATGACTAGCACAAATATTGGCACCCACACCAGAGACGTTACATCAAATCCATCCCCACTGCACTCACCCAAATAGGGCCAGGTAGGGCCAAGCACAGCGGCGTGCTGTGAACAGCGCCAAACCAGCACCCAAGCTGTGTCTGTGACCCAAACCAGCACCCAAGCTGTGTCTGTGACCCAAAGAGGGGCTGTGACAGCCTTTGAGTGCAGTCACAAGACTGACAGAAAGGCAGTTGTTCTGCTGATGTTTTGTGATTCTGAACCTGACACTGCAGATGGAAAAGTTGAGTACTGCAGCTCTGGTCCTGCAGTAGCTGGTTACCCTCATCAAACACACTTGCTTCATCTAGGATGGAAATTTCACGGCTATCTCAGGAAACAAAGGGCCCTCAGATTTCATTGTTTTCCACTTTCTCTCTGAGTGCTTTTGTGGTTATATATTAAACTGAAAGAAGAAAACCGTGACACCAAGATGTGGAAGGAAGCTGCTGTATAAAGGAAAATGTCTCTTCGTTTAAATATTCACACAAAGCAAGGGGAGGGAGGCACTTGACAGCACCCAGGATGCACTATATATAGAATAATGGGATATAAATGGAAGAAAGAAAAGCCAAAGCTATTAAATTATGTTTTGTCTGTCCTCGATGTTGAAAATTGTTATTATTCAGCACAGCCCAGTCCATGTTTGTTTTGTTTTAATGTCTGGAATACTTTGCATTTCACCCTAATAATCCACTCTGTTCTAAATGTTTATACAGCATGATTTACTACAATGTGGATGTGTAATTATAGTGATGATTAGACAAAACATCTTTGACAAGAAAGGAAAACAGTAGTTAATAATGTTTTCCATCTGTTTGGTAAAACCTCACTTTAAAAGAAAGAGCCCCTTAGCATATAGCAGGGTCCAAGGCAACACCTATGTGAGTACATGACAGCGGTATAAATGCCTAATGAATTCATTCTGATCATTGCTCACACGCTTTTGAAAGCACTACCATCTGTTTTATACATAAATATTACAGTAATTAATGTCAGCACATGTTTATATTATATAATTTCCAGAGTCTTATTTTAGAGTTAAGATCTTTTTTCTTTTCAGGCAGAATAGCAGCATATTTTAAGTTATTGGCAGGAAATGCAATGCTATTAGGATAAAATGAGTGAATTTCAGTAATGGCTTGCATCTTTATTGGAAAACTTTAGAGCATTTAATGCTTCTGTTCCTCATTAAAGGATAAATACTGGGTCAGTGCCTACTCATGGAAAGCCCAAAAGAAACTTAAACACTGCTGAATGAGGTAAAACTATAGTGGAAAATACCATGAAACCTCTGAGCTCCTGAAATTGGTATTTTAAGTCCCTGTGGCAACCTCCTGATGACTGGCATTGGGCACTCTGGCTCCAGATTAGCAAATGAGCCAGGTTTAAGTTAAATGGATGGGTTAGCTCTGGTAGGTTACATGCCTCCAGAGCCCTATTGTTTCTTGCTGTTTATAAGGTTCTGGTGTTGGTATTGTCACCAATGCCTCATGAACATTGCAAGAAAGCAAAATACTTGAATAAAAATGTTTCTGCTCCCCCATCCAGAATTATATCAATGGTGTCCACAACAGTGCAAGGCAGAAGTATTCATCTGATTCTCATTTATGGCTTCTGCTTACATGGTATGCAAGACACAGATGTGGTGAAAAACCAACTGAAGTCAATTTAAAGAATTCTGTTGAGTTCTTTGGGCTTCAAATGAGGATTTATCTTTACCTGTGTTCCAAGAAAAATATGTTCCAGATGCACAAAAAAATTGAATGACAGTCTTAAAACATAACTGTTTTCACTGTGTTCATTATATCAATAACTTTCTCTCCTTTCCAGTGAAATTGAGTCACAGCTGAACTTTTCTTGTTCTGTTGCCAATACCCCATGCACCTGTACAGGGACCTGCTAGTTGAAAATCTTTACCTAGTGACTGACATTGGTGAAATTTATTTCTGATATACTTTCAGTTACATCTCTTTTTCTACATTCGATGCTGCTAGTTTCACCTTTCATTTGAGTATTGATACTGCACTTTAGCATGGCTTATTAGTATCTTAACTTTATTTGACTTTTATTTTATTCTTTTACTTTATTTTATTTTAGCAAGAGCTGCATCAGATGCTGCAGTTGTTGAATCCAGTTGAGATTTAAGAATCTCTGGAGAGACTTAAATCTTCTAACACTATTTGGTACAATCTGAGTCGCCAATAGATTTTCCTGGATGTCTTCCATCCTGGATTCCACTTAAGCAAGGTTCCTAAGTATCCATCTAAGTTTCCAAACAAGTAATTGCTTCTAAGGGTTGCTACGTCTTGCAAAGAAAGCTACCACATGTTTATTTCCATTACAAATAAATAACTGGAACGGGCAAATAATTGGAGACTAAAAAGGGAATGAGAAATAAATAGCAGCCCTATCTATCTGCAGAATGAAAGTTTTCCCCCCCAAATATCAGCTACCTGATAGCTAAAACTTCAGAGACTCATAGGACATCCTGAGTTGGAAGGGACCTATCAGGATCACTGAGTCCAGCTCCTGGCTCTCTGCAGGACACTCCAAGAATCACACCATGTGCCTAACAGCATTGTCCAAAGGCTTCTGGAACTCTGTAAAGCTTGGTGCTGGAGAGTCTGTTTCAGTGCCCTAGGGAGCCTGTTACAGTGCCTAGCAACCCTCTGGGTGAAGAAACTTTTTCCAGATATCCAGCCTAAGCCTCCCCTGACTCAGCTTTGTGCCTTTCATTCATGTCCCATCACTGGTCAAGAGAGTGAGGAGATCAGTGCCTGACCCTCTGCCTCCCCTTGTGAGGATGTTGAAGATCACACCGAGGTCTCCCCTCAGTCTCCTCCAGGCTGAACAGACCAAGTGACCTCAGCCACTCCTCATATGGCTCCCCTCCAGACCCTTCACCATCCTCGGGGCCTCCTTTGCAGGATCTCTAACAGCTCAATGTCTTTTTATATTGTGGCACCCAAAACTGCCCCAGCACTCAAGGGGAGGCTGCCCCAGTGCAGAGCAGAGCAGAACAATCCCCTCTCTTGCCTGGCTGTCCCTGATGCCCCCAGGACAGGGTTGGCCCTCCTGGCTGCCAGGGCACTGCTGGCTCATGTTCAGTTTGCCATGGACCAGGACCCCCAGGTCCGTTTACATGGCACTGCTCACCAGCCTCTCATTCCCCAGTCTCTACACCCAACCAGGGTTGCCCCATCTCAGGTGCAGAATCCAGCACTTTTCCTTGTTAGAGTTTCAGAAAATTTGCTTGTATCACAACTGTGAGTCTCCTGCAAAGTTCTGCTCAAGATTTAAACTGCTGCCAGTTATGAGAGGCATTCACCTCTGGAGTTATGAAACAAGCTTTTAAATACATATACACTCATGTACTTCTTCTGGCTTTCTGTGTCTCCTTCTTTCAGAGAATGCTGAAGGATGAAATAATAAATGTTGTACAGTAGCCCCAAGAGTTAGGAGTCCCACCACAAGAAGGAGCACAGTAGCTGCCTAACAATGAATAATTTTGAATGTGAGCTGAGAGTTGGAAATCGAGAAGGGTCTCATACACCACTGAAACAGCTGGGGGGTTTGATTGGGTGGAAGGCAATGACAGGTGTGGCTCTTGGCCACAGTATTAGTGTTGACACCACAAAAATAGTTTAAGCTCTCTGATGACTGTGAGCAGTGAAAGTCTCAGTGTAATGTCTTATCTAAAATACAGTGAGTGCCTTCCTCAGAAAAGGCCTCTCAGTGTAGAAATGGGATGCTCATTCAGTCTGCTCTGTTGGGGAGCCCAATCTATCACATCACCTATGCCATTGCCTAAGCTTGTTCTCTAGAGATTTTTCCAGTCACACAGTAACTTGGATTAATTCTGCCTATGCTGCCTACATAGAGGCTGCCTGTAATGTCCCTTGGTTACAAAGGCAGTGTATTCTGCTGCTGATATCAAACAGTGTGCATGCAAAATGTATTACAGTGATGAAAGAGAATGTTATGGCTACGTTCTGCAAACACTAGCGTGTGCAAATGGAAAAACTGGTATAGCCTTTGGCTCTCCTATGTTACACACATAAAATGTAAAACAGATTAGTTTTTCTGACTGTATAATTTTGTATAATCTCTAATATATGAAAAAAGATAAATAGAAGACAAAACAATGGAGGTGCTCAAATTGTTCAGAATAATGGATTATTTCTATATGTATTTACACATGTTATATTTTGATAACTAAATACAAATATATTAGTCAGGAAAGCAGAGTCTAGAGGAGAAAATCCGACATCACACTTACGTGTCTGTTTCTATTTCAACATTCAATTTCACTCTCTCTCTAATAAAGTAAAGTTATGGGATTGGGCTCTGAAGTCAAAACTCCCATTAAACAGAAAATTCTTAATTAGGAAAACCACAAAATTCAGCCCAAAGAAGTTGTTGTTCAGTTAGTTCATTTCTTGAGTTGAAGAATGACAAAAAATGATCCAGTAGCTTCAGGTTACCATTACCAGCTCTTCCTGTATCACAGCTGCTCCCTGCTATTTTCTGGGTAGGGCATGGCTGTTGCTGGTTATTTCTGTATAACTTGGTTGATTTAGTGTAACAGCACCCTGGAAGAATAAACAGGACATATGGCAGTGGCTGAAGACAGCAAATCTGCAGGACTACTGATAGAAAGTGTATTCACTTGAGTGTTTTACCCTTAAGCCCCTGCTGAACTCACTGAAATAGGTTTTCTTGTGAACACAGCAGAAAGAGCCCAGCAAATTGATGAGCACAGCAAATTACAAGGACGTGCTATAAGCAGGTGAGAGACTGTTAAAAGCAAGGCAGGCAGAGCAGGGTGATTTGGAGCAGGGCAACAGCCCACAGTCTTTAGGGAATTGAAGTCTGCCTGAGATCAGGATGGCAGGTGCACACATATGTGATATAAAACTCTGCTATTCAAAATCCTTTCCTCTCAGGTGTAATAATGCTGCTACTGTCAATACAAATCAATGTTTCAATTAAAGAAATCTGTCTGCTCCCTCAGTTCCTGCCCAACTGAAGGGAAGAAGAGGACTGAAACCAAAGGCACTGCACCATAAACGAAGAGTGAGAGTAGAGCAGAAATCCCTCCAGCTGGAGGGAGTGGAATCCCCTCCCCAGTATATGGTCACCTGAGCCCAGGCTGCCTAGTGGTTCCCACTAGGAATTGGCAGGGTGGTCTGGAGCAAATGAGGAGGCTTTTCAGGCAGGGAAAGGTGGGCACAGAGTAGGGACAACTTAAACTTTAATCTGATAGACTGAGTTCAAGTCTCTTGAACTCTGCAATGTTAAACAAACTTACTTACCAAAGGATGGCTGAAGAGACATAAAAGAGTTGCTTCTGAACATGTGTAAGCATGTTGCAGTTATTTCTCAAAAAATATACGTCCTACTAAATTCATGCTCTCCTTATCTTAGCTACCACTGACCTATCTGCTACAAAAGTTGATAAATGTATTCAATCTTTTACCCTCATCTTCCCTGATGCAAGATGAAACTCAGTATTCAGCAAGAGTTAGTATGAATCTAGTATTTGGACTGGTCAAAATGGTATGTACAACATCTACCTCACAAACTATAGGTGTTTTTGTCAGCAGTTTCATCCAAAGGATAAGAAGGCAAAAAAAATATCCAAACCTCCTCCCCCACCAAAAAACAAACAAACAAAACAAAAAAACCCACCCGCAACAAAAACACCACAACTAAAAATCAAACCAAACCAAAGAAAAATAACTAAAAAACCAAACCAAGGAAAAAAAAAAAACAAAAAACAAAAAAAAAAAAAAAAAAAAAAAAAAAAAAAAAAAAAAAAAAAAAAAAAAAAAAAAAAAAAAAAAAAAACAAAAAACAAAAAAAAAACCACCCACACAAAACAAACAAACAACCTACCCCCGCAAAAAAAAAGAAGTCAAAACCAATGCCCAAAAAAACCCTGAGCAAACCCAAAACCTTCTTTAGAGGAGGTGTGTCCTAGAGATTGGAATGAGTGTTCCTATAGGCTGTTTTCTCAGAAGGATGGATAGTAAATAATTTAAGCCATCAAGGGAAGAGTGCAACTAAATCAGTCTGGATGGTAATAGTCACATTAGAAACCAGCCAAGAACCTGCAGAAGATTGTGATTAAGCACTTGATGAGTAATTTTGTATCCTTCATTGTAAAAACAGACTTTTAAATGGTGCTTTTCAAATGTTGTTTTCTGGTGAACTATTTTTAGACTGTACCCTGTAAATTTTCATACATTTTCAGGCTTTCATACATTTCCTTCTCCATCAGTGAAGACACCTGATCAGTAGAACACACATTCTCTTAGTTCTCAGAATTAGAGCATCCAAAAGATTTAGATTGCAGTTATTAGCAGTTCATGTATTTTTTTCTCTTATACATTTTCCATTTTTTTCATATGAACAGATATTATTCTTCTACTCATCAATTTCTTCTGCTAGGATGGTAAGTATTGTTGGAACCCTGGGCTCAGGTACCCTTTAAGATAAAAGGGCTCAGTAGATCTTCATTTCCTGCAAATCACTTTGTTAAAAAGACTTGACTCTGACACATGACTTTAAACTGCACAGAAACATTCCAGTAATTTGTAGGAATTATAATCAGAGATACACATGAATTTTGAGAAGAAAATGTGCATTATAAATACAAATTTTTGGTTCAGTGGTGCTCTGAGCATGCAGAAATAGCAGAGATCTTTGTACTCTGTGAGTTATGCAAAAACCATGTACCTGCTCTGACCTCAGACACAACATACAATACCCTATTTAAAAAGTGACTACTATTATTTAAAATAAAAATATGGCTTTTGAACAGATTAAGAGTATTAATGCTACAATTTTTTAACTAACTGGGGTTTTTTTGTTTGATTTTCCATTATTTTTACAGGCATCCTGCCAATATATCACTAGAAATACAAAAGAGGCACACTAGAAACTGTACTACTATGCATCTATTTTGCCACTGTGTAGCAAATAGGTATAATCCATCATCTACAATACCCCTTTCAATAGTATCCTTCATATTTCAAATAATGTAATAAACCAGCGACAGTCTAATTCTTTCCTTTGATAGCCAAGATGTTTTCAGAGGTAAGCTTTTTTTTTTTCCCCAGTAGAACTTTCTGGATTCTCTACTAAAATAGCCTTTAGATGCAAAATGCCTTCCCTTTTTTGGCCAACTTAAGGAATGTTGGAAAGATCTGGAAAATACATTTTCACTTTTCAGGTCTGTCCCAAAAAATCTTCACAGTCTTCCACTCATTTCCTTTTTCAATCCATCTGACACTGGATCCTCATCAAATGCATGAAAATATTTAGGTAAAATGTTTTGTCAATGGCAACCTCAAGACAGCAGATTGTGGGCTGAGTCTTGTCTTTCCTCCTGCCAAGTTCTATTAATGAAAAAAGAGTATTTTTACTAGCAATGGGCTTATTTGATGGAGCTGGGTGCCATCCTTAGTGGGATGGGCGTGGAATAATCTCAACATATTACTGCATGTTGGAATAATGTCAGTACTTCTATATTGCAAAGGCTCCCTACTAGTTTGTATGAAAAATGCAAACCTCATAGTACTAGGATAAACAAAGATGGAAGAGCAAAAACAATTTAACAATGAAATTTAATCACTCAACAACATAGTCCATTTCACCACTTCAGCTCTCTCAGAGGTCAGTAAATCGACCTTCTTGAAGCCTTCTGGGCAGGTCTATTCCAAGAAGAAAAGCTGACCCTGAATTTATTGTTTCTAACCTCTTTTCATAGTGTAGGATAGTTTAATCAAGTGTGTTTGTAACTGTGCCAGCAGTACAACTGCTTTGAAATGTTATATGTGTCTAACACTCATGGTTCAACACCGATACCCAGGGGACATATAATGCTAAATACTTGTCATTCTCAAAAGGAAAAGCAGACAAATTCAGGACAGTATGTGCTTCCCATCTGTGCCTTGAAGTGAAGCTGCCTTTCTCTATCAGCCATCAGCTTTCCTATGCTTAATAATGCAATACATTTTGCTGTTCCTCACTTAGGCATGGTGATGATTGCAGCAAGCAAGAATTCAGAAAAATTCAGAAAAAAGGGAGAGATTCACATTTGCTACTGTGCTATTTCATGTAGCCAGCCTGTGCATTTGGCATGCTGCTGTCTAATGGGGATCTCACAAGGCAGCTCTTGCTAAATACTGCCCTGGAAAAATCTCCTGTATCCTATTTGTCAAGACCATTTCCCTTCTGCATCTATACAGCGTCGGTGACCCAACTGCAGCAATTGACGTTGATAGGGCAGCACAGTGTATGGTATTTATATAATATCCATTCAGTCCAAGAACCCATGCTTCTCACAAAGAGGCAGAGAAAGGAAAGCACTAGGAATTGGTTTTGAAGTTACACAAGTGGTATGACAAAAGCTTTACTGAATAAATAACCTCTTTCAAGAAGGATGAGCTTACAGTGCTTCTAGTATCAGAAAGCAAAGCATTCAAGAGGGCAAGAAGTTCAGCAGCACCAGAAAAAAACATTTGAAAAGAAAAACAGGAATGGAAAATATTGCTGGTTGCCATGTGGAATAATATTACTTTGAAAACTTATACATTTTTACCTCTCACTTGTAAGCTAAAAGCTTTAGATTTAATCTTAGATATTTCCATTTTGAATTCCATACTGTCTGTTTAAAA
>WEIU01016818.1:50582-74250 GCA_013389925.1 Aegithalos caudatus | reverse complement strand
AAAATAAACAGCTATGAACAGAGAAGGAGAAAAAAAAGAGATTCAGACAGAGGCAGACGTACTGCTCTGGGTCATTTAGTATGCACACAGATATTGCCAGCCAGTTGGAGGAGGTGATTGTCCTGCTCTGCTTTGCACTGGTATGGCCTCAGCTTGAATATCATGTGTAGTTTTTGGGCACCACAATGTAAAAATGACATTAAGTTATTAGAGCATGTCCAAAGGAGGACCATGACAATGGTGAAAGAGGGTAAGGTCCAGAGGGGAAGGCTTATGACTATTGACTGAGGTCACTTAGTTTGTTCAGCCTAGAGAAGACTCAAGGGAGGCTTCATTGTGATCTTCAGCATCCTCATGAGGAGAAGAGGTGGGGCAGGTACTGATCTCTCTTCATTCTCATGACCAGTGACAGGACTCAAGGGAATGGTCCAAAGCTGAGTCAGAGGAGGTTTAGGTTGAATATTGGGGAAAGGTTCTTTACCCAGAGAGTGGTTGGAATAAGCTCCTCAAAGGAAGTGGTTACCATCCCAGGGCTGACCTTGTTCAAGAAGCATTTGGAAAAAGCTCTCAGGTACACATGTGATTCTTGGGGTGTCCTGTGTAGGGCTAGGAGTTGGACTTGATAATCTTGATGGGTCCCTTCCAACTCAGCATATTCTGTGATTCTGTGATTCTGTGATTATATATATATGCCCCTGTACACATACCCAGACACCCAGAAAATGTCTTTTCTGAGCATACATAGGTTAGTTTTCAATGCACAAGATAAAAACAGTTTCTATGAGTCTTTGTTCATGAATGTAGCTAGTCAAAGTACTTTTGTGTGAAACTGTTTTTTTTTTCTTTTTCACAGAAATAAGGTTTTGAGTAAAAAGAATATTTAAATGAAAATTTTTGTTAAGCCTTCAAAAAAATCCCAACCAAATAATCAACAGATTTTGAGTTTTCATCATTTTCTAATATAACTGGTCCCAAATCCAGTTAAAAAGAGAGAGAAAAAAAGTCTTACAGAAAAAAGTCCCTCTATTTTTCAATAAATTGAGCAGGTAGACTATAGACACATTCAACTTTTTAAAGTAGGTTGGAGATTACGAGCATATGGTTCTACTGCCACAACACGGTACCAATTCAAGGCTTCAGAGGAGTATAAGCCAATTTATTTGGTCCTCATTTTCAGAGTGACAGCAGTGCAAGATCTAGGGAAAGGAAGCTGGAGGAAGAAAGAGCATGTCCCTCTATTCTCTGCATCTCCTGCTTTCTCAGCTGATCTGATTATTCTGCTCTGCCACAAGCATGACAACAGTTTCTTCTTCTTCTTCCTCTTCTTCTTCTTCTTCTTCTTCTTCTTCTTTTTCTTCTTCTTCTTCTTCTTCTTCTTCTTCTTCTTCTTCTTCTTCCTCTTAAAAAAAAAAAGGCAAGAAAGTCTGGATTTAAAAAATGTAAAACCCTCAGAGGAAAGAGAAAGAAGAAAAAGGAGACTAGGGCTAATGAGCTCATGCAAACTTGTAAAGAATCCTTCTTAACCCTCTGAAATAATTTCAGTAATTGCTTTTTGTGACGGGGAAGTAGAAAATTGTTCTCTGTTTTCCACTGTTCAGGCAAGAGACAGTGATGATCCAACTGAAAAATACATTCTGCTCAAAAGATTACACTTGCCTTCTAGACAGACAGATAATGTAGTTGCAATTTCTTCTGTGTTCTTCTGGGAAGTCTTTGAGGATAAACTGATGCTTAGTTTGCCTTGGCAGAAAGGCTGGCCCTTAATATGCTACTTTTGAATTCTGCTGGGCAGAGTAGGACAGAAAACATATTCAGGGCCACATAAGCTAAGCAGCTTCTTACATTCTTCCTGCAGTCTTGTGAATGGGAGAAGAGATCTTGTTTTGGGGTCAGAGTAAAAGGATCTGGTGTTATTTATCAGCTAATATGGTTCAGTGCAATACCCTTTTTTGCTTTCTCGTTGTTCTACAAACACTGGAGAAATAAAGACTGTAATCAGACTTCCAGGAAAGAAATATAATAAAGCATCCTTACACTACTGTATACTACTTTATATAAAGTGTAATAGTGAAAACCCCTGGTACAGTCCTATGTTATCTTACATGCTGCAATCCTATAATTCTGCATAATCCTATAATTATCTGTGATAATTTTTATCACAATGTGCAAATGTACTGCTCACAAATGTGAAAGTTCTGATAATTTATATAGCTGTGTGTCTACATGTGTACATACATGTGAAAGTGTGTGTGCAGGTGTCTACATAGATTTGCATTCCTTGGACTCTGTTTTGGATTTAGTTTGATGTTCCTTGTCTCCTCCTGTGGCAGATCGGCACTGTCTGCATGCAAGGAAGCAATCATAATAATGATTGACCTGACTGTCATGCTTGAACTGCTCCTGACAAAAGCCTGGGCTGAAGGAAGAGGATGTGAAGCTGTTAACCTATAACAGCAGAAACTGTATATAGGAAGACCTAACTTGACTTGATATGGTAATAAAGTTAAGGGAAAGAGTGGAAAAAATACAAGTCGGTAGGTGGGCATTAAACCTGAAGCCAGTGGTATATCATGAGATGTTAGCATTGTTTCAATAAATCAAAGAGTGACACTATTTTCTTGCCACCTAATGATCCTTTCAATAAAGCCAGAGTGCAGGTGAGTACAGAATGTGGCTGTCTCATGTAATTCCCCTGAATGAGAAAGGTAGGCTTAAAAGTGCCATGTAAACTTGGATTTCACTCTTTCTTTTCCTTTCACTGTGAAGTATTTTCAAATGGTGCTCATGAAGATGAATTTTTGGTTGTCACACTCTTGCTGTCAGGAAGCAGGGAAGGGACAGGGTGGTGATGGTTTTTGCACCATCGGATATGGTTATGCCTTTTCCAGCACAATTATACAGGGGCTGAATGTAGATACTGGTAGTATTAGCATTACACTGAAGCTCATATATTTTGTTTTTAAATCATTATGCTTGTTTTTATTTGCTGTTTCTTTCCTATTGTTTTTTTCAGAGACAGCTTCATTCAGAGTAATGGAGCACTGGGTATTAAATGAGTGTGCCTGTAGTCCAATGAACTCAGTATGCTGCTCATCTTGTTGCTATACTTAATCTAAATAACCTTTTTTATGCTCTGCTGGAATGGCATTTTCAAAAGGCTATATAGTAGTAAATGAGTGTATATGTCAGTAAGGATTTGCTAGACAAATCAAATCTTCCTGACAAGTACATTTATTCATTGCTATTTACTACACACTCCAGTTTGAAGGACAATTTTTGTGATCGGATCATTAACATTTAGTGTCATTTTGGCAACATTTCCCAGCTTTTCTCTTTCCCTTCTCTCTTGCCTGTTGTGTGCTTAGCAGCCTCTGCCTAACAGAAGTTAGCTTTACGAGGATTATATCACCAATATGTTAAACAGATTTTTTCCCCCTGACTAGCTGGTTTATTGCACAGAAGGCGCCTAAGTGCTAAAGTACATTTTAAATACAAGGTTTCTAAGTGCAACATTAGGAATCTGCTACAGTTACAGCCCTGATAACAAGCTGAGATTTTCTAGAAAGATCACAGCCTCTTGACAGGCATATATACATGTTAATTTTATTCAGGGTAGAACTTCAGTAGATATAAATCAATACATTGATCCCAAACTGAAGGCTTGTCTGTGACATTGAAAAATATGCAATAATGTGAAACCTCAATGTATTTTGCTGTTTTATTTTTTTATTGTGCCTTCATTTGAATAAAATCAATTTCAGTAAAGTTTTACTTAGCAAAAATTAAATGAGAAAATCATGGAGTTTTCCTGTTTGGAAGAATTTGTCCTTTATCTCATCAAGTGTTACACAGAATAAGTGTTGATGTGCAGAAGTCCTGGAAACTGTGGGAAGCATAACCCAGGAAAAAAACCCGCTGTGCTCAGGCAGATAGGATGTCAGAAGAGAATCACCAAGATCGGACCTGGGAAGATTACAGCTTTCTTCACCAACAAGGCAGGGCATAATAGAATTACCTCTTTGAGTTTAAGTACTTTTAGCAATACAGAAAAATATCCTGTCTCTTGGGTATTTCCCAGCTAAAACCTTCATATAACAAAGCTCACAGGTTATTTCCAAACTAAAACTTTTCCACAACAGTGCTCAAAAAACTGTGCAAGTAGCCAAAGAAGCCTCTTATAGTCAAAATTATATCAGGAATTTCACTTTAGAGGATGGTATCTGGCATCTTACTGCAAGTTCAAGGTATCTATTTAAATCCAGTTACACCATTTTTGAGTGACAAAAATAAGAAAGGAGTAAAATGTACCTCAATTGTTTGCAAAATATGTGGTGGGTCATGAGGTCTTAGCTGAGGATTGAATCACTCAAAGATATATTTTTCTATCTTGATAACTAATTGCTTAAAAAAAAATGCACCCCCATATTATTAGAAACACTCAACACAGACAACATCCAAATACCAGACAGCATCCAATGCTGTTTCATTCTCACCAGGCCTCATTGGGAAATAATGGAGCATCAAGCACAATGATAAAAATTTGGGAGGAAGGAAAGAAATGAAGAAATTATGGACTTTCACATAAACTGCCACCTTGCTAGTAATATTCTGGTTGCATACTACCGTTGCTATGTCCTGGAGTAAATGAAACACAAAACAAAAAAATTACAAACAATTAGCATTTTTTTTTTTACTCATTCTTTTTTTCTTATTTACATTTCTCTAGAGTTAAGAAGAAAACTCAAACATCGACATTACAGGTAAGATTTCTCTACGCAGTTTAACATAGTTCCCCAACCAGCACCAAACCAGCTTGCTCACCTGGGAGGCTATAAATAAGGAAAGAACTTGGATTCACTTGGGCAGACTAACCTACGTGGTCTCTGCAGGTGAGCTATGGAGAGCCCCTGGGAAAGTGGGTGTCCTCACTGCAGCCAGCAGGAGCCAGAGTTTCTGATCACTGGAAATTACTTTCAAGACAATATATCTGCTTGGAAAATTGGTTATAACTGTGCTGTTCCTGAGAAACATTTTAATTGTGACAAACTGCCACATTCCACTGGAAAGTGGAAAGTTCCAGCCACTGAATTTCTTACTAACTCTCATTAGAGCAGTTTGTATTTCATGTTTCCAGCCGAGTTTATAAGCAAGTCTGTTAGGAAGATCATCTTGCATTTGGTATGTCTGATTTGGAGTCAGGCAGAACAGGCACACAACAAATTGCTGTCTGTTTTTCAGTTTCCTTCCCTAAAATTGCATTTTGAAAGTGAAAACTTTCGTTCCATTATCCTGAAGTATTCCCCAAAAGTTATTAGCTATTTTTTTTTAATAAGCCGCTTTTGCCACTGCACTTTGCAATGCTGTCAACTCCCCCTCTCCCCCAGGTTAACCCAATAACAATACACATGTGGTACTGTGAGTAATGTTGCTGTAAATACATCAGTCAGACATTCATAAAACAGGAAATGTGATAACTGAGCAGGTCAGAGAAAGCAAGTGCTGGATGCTAACTTAATTTACAGAGTGTAAAATGTCTCAAATGAAATCTAGAGAGCTACATGGGTTTAAACCAAACGTAAATAAGAACTCCATAGAATGCAAAAAACCTGTCCAAGATAATACAATATTATATAAGAAAATTAACATAATATTCCAAATGAAAACTTAAGCATATATCATCTGGTAAAATTCTCCTTAAAATTAGTTTACCTCATTTAGGGCATGGTCTCCTCTTTGAATTATTCATCCTTCATGCTGTCTTTCAGTCCTTATATTCTCTGTTTAAGAATACACTCTGCAAAAACAAATGTGAGTAATTTGTGCTGGATAAGGCTCACAAAAGAGATGCTATTTCACCCTTCACCCATAAGCACAGGAATGTGTCATCAGAACACAGTCCTTACCAAGCTGTTGTCTCTTGATTTCTCAGTGTTAGAATTCCAGTAATCCCAGGTAAGCTGGCTCCCTTTTTTCTTGGACCCAAGTTATTTTCTCTGAACCAGAAAGGGATTTACTGTGGAGCTTTTTAGAAACAAGCAAGCATAGCATATTGGCAGACACATATACAAAAGATTCATCTATATTGCATCTAGAGTGTTGCCTGGAAATTCAGTGTGAATCCATCTTCATAATCTTTAGCTAGCCACATTTATGCATAGATAGACAAATGTGTGTGTTGGTCTGACCTTTGTTTCTAGGTCTACACAGAATATAAATAGCCTTTAGAACTATACCACACACTGGGGTTTTATTGTGGTTTCTTTCTATCACTGCATAACAGCACAAAAATTCTAACATGAAGGCAGATATAAGCTAAAATATATATCAGTACTTTTAGGTCTTACCTCACTCACCTTGTCTTGAAGTGTGCAGGATGTGGGCAATGTAATTTCTATTTAAAAGGTAAAAAGGATGGATACAGGGACTACTCGCCTTCATAAGGTCACGGTTTGCTCCACTGAGGAGAAGTGAAGCAGAGAAGAAAAAGAGAGGAGATAACATTTAGGGGGGAAAAATCCTACAAGCAAACTATGTTTAACTACTCAGCTACTCAAGGATATTATCATCTCACTTTCATTTTATGTTTCATGGGCTGTGACATCATGCAGTTCCAGAAATCTTGGAAATCAGAGAGATGCAGGATCTGCTGTGCTTGCTTGGTTCAAGGCAGTTGCTATTTACCATCAGGGCAGGCATCTGCTGTATCCAAGCAAGGTCTTCACACATTATTTTAGATCTGTTTAAGTTTCCCTCTTTCCACCACCATCAGGTTCCTTGTTCAGTCAAAGCCTGCAAGAAGATAAAAAAGGGATGCAAAATGCACTTTAGGCACAAACCTGGAAGCTCATGATGCATCTTAACTTGGTGGGCTGGAGGACTACTCATGAAAGCTAAACTGTTCCCTGGAAGACTTCCTGAATCAAAAATGGCAAGTGACAGTAATGAAAACAGATTGGAAAATTAAGTTGCCCAGCTCGGCAATTAGCATTTCGTAAGATAATTAGGTTTTAAGTAATAGGGTGAAAAATTTGGGGAAAAGGGACAAAGAAAATCATCTTCCAAACAAAGTTCCAGAGGCAGCAAGCTGATCCAAAGAGCAAATATCCTGAAAAGGCGTATCTACCCAAGAGATAGTCAGAGCTCCATCTCTTTCTTTCTCCACTATTTCCCTCACAGTTTCTGTCTCTTACAGTTTCATTTTACTTTCTCTTTTAAAAAACACATGACAGCAAAATATCCAGCTGCTTATGGAAAATTCAATGGCTTTTATGATTTAAATCAATACAATTTAACAGGTGGTTGTTTTGCTATTCACATTTTAAAAAATTACTGCATTTATAATTCTGCCATAATATAGTTTTCTTCACATTCACAGCCTTTGACAACCTTTTATTCACTCACCAACCTCCCTCACATTTCTGGTAGTACCAGATCTTTATATCCTCTCCCTACATACTTAAGTTTCTTGGCTTACCCTAAGACAGCCATTGTATCAGTTTTTCATGTACTCCATCATTACTATTTGAGGTGTTTGTGGATGTTGTATTTGTTGACAAAACCGGTGGTTTATGAGTCTTAAAAGCTCTCAGTATTAAGTCAAGCCTTAGCCTTCTGGCAATATTTAAAGATAGACCTAAAAAGAAGTGAGAGGCAAAAGTAACAACAAGAATTCCTCTAAAGAATTCACCACTTTTCCTACTTGAAAAAATTAATAGTTATTAATTTGGTTTACATTTTGTTTCCTGGTTTATTGCCCAGATGGAATTATGTTATTAATGCTCAGGCCTTTTTTTAAATTAAAGATCTGCAGATTGAAAATTATTCAGGAAGGCTGTAAATTAAAGTCCTAGAAATTAAGAACATTTTACAGTCTGGGAAAACACAAAGATCATGAAAATAAATGTGTTTGGATGTATTCTGCTGTGCTGTGCTCCCAGTTGTATTATTTTGGCCTAATACAAAAACAGGAATTGGTCTGATTGAAGAGTGGTGTTCAAGGATCAGTGACTTTTTTCTTCTCTTGCCATATTTTACACATAACTTTTGAAATCATTTTGACTCATCCTAAATGCTAGAAATGAAGGCTGCACATTTTGAGGAGGTTTGTTTTGTTTTGTTTTTTAAATTACTATAATTTGTATGTGACATGTTTTGGCAACCTTGAGCCCAGATGTAGCCAATTTTCTCTNGCCCCATTTTTTTTTTTATTATTATTCTTAGTAGACCCTCTCAATAAAAAGATGAAGGCCTCAGCCTTCCTGATAGGTGAAGGGTGCACTGCCAATGGTTTGTAGATTGAACTCAGACCCACATATACATCCAGAAAACACTTCAAGAGCCTGGAAAAATAAAATATCTTCTTGTGTTGACAGAGTTGCTCCAAAATCCAAGACTGGGGTAGTGTGAGTGTCATTTTGTGACTGTTCTTGTTATTTTCTACTTGATCTCCTTTATTTTTCTTAGTTTATAGGCATATTAGTTGAATAATTTTTCACTCTTCTATTTTTCTGTTGTAGTCTTATGAACAATAAATTCCACCTTGAATTCAGTGTAGTACCAGATTTTATCAAACAATATTAGTTTTCAGTGTAATTGAAGATAATTTGACTTAAAATGCAATATTAAAAATTAGGACAAAAGTCTCTTTCAAACACAACCACTTATTAGAAGACAATGAGGCCAGTTAAATCCTTTGTCTACCTTCTTTTCAAAGGACCACACAGTTTCCAAACTTTTACAGAGGTTAATTTCTAAACTCAGGTTTACATTAATTTTATGTACTATATAAGGCATTTTTGCTTAATTAACCAAAAATCTGTTTATTTTTTTAACCATTTAAAGATTTTTTTACTACATTACAATTAAGTGATTATTTATTCATTTTGATTGTTTTAGCCTACTACCAAGTATTATTTTTCCTTCTATAAGGCTTATTTTAAGATTAACCTATAGGTTTGGTGTTTGGTCAGAAATCCTTCTGTCTGGGGAGCGCAACAGTGTCTGAGCCCTAAATCACTGGTTTAACCCTTCCTGCTTGCCCAGGCTATGCAACACAGATAATAAGTATTTTACAAAGAGATCTGCTGTGATGATTCATCAGTTAAGGTTTGAACACAAGAATGCTGAGGATTTAGCATTAGCCTGTAAGAATGCACGACATTGGAGTTAAGGTTTCGCTGTTGCATTTCTTGTCAGTAGAATAACTATCCCTAGATGAAGGGATATCTCAATCAAGATGTTTGTCAGGAAATGCATGCCCTCTGGAGTACATGATGCTATTTAATGGCCTACGATTTCTTCACATCAAGATGTCTAACTCTGCTGCTGAAAATAATCACACAGCACATACTTTAAACCTGCACTCCAGCACTGAGCCCCAACTTGTTCAAATGTTGGCAGATGCAAACAAGGTTTAAAAGAACATCCTGGCAGATGTTCATATGTGCAGAGAAATCAAAGACTTTGAGATGTACCAGACTGAACAAGAAGGCTTGTAAGTAAAGATTTGGTGTTTGAACAAGAAATGTTATGCGTTAAAAAACTAGTAGATGTCAATTTGCATATCAGTAAGATTATTGCAACCTGTAGCTGAAGTCCACTTACCCAAAGAATTGTGGTTAATAAATATAAAAACAAATTAGATTAATTCTTTCAAGTTTCTGCAACCAACCTTCCTTCCTGAAAACTTGTAATCAATGCATGTGAGCAAAGTGAGGAGTAGGAGACCTATCGAACAGGTGGAGCAGCACACAGCTGTAATATTGTCAGGAATTGACAGAGAAAGGGATGGTGTTACCATAACCACTGGAGAATCTTACTCTGCCTGGGTCTTATCTTACTTTCTTTGCCCTCTTTCTCCTCTCATTTCTCCTTGGTTTTTGGTTGCTTGTTTTTTCCCTTACTTCCAATTTTAGCTGGCTTTCTAAAATCCCACAGCCAGAAGAGATGCCTGCATTCTAAGAGTGTCACAAGAATTGGTAAGTTTCTACTTATAAACAGTATTACAATCATATATGCATGTCTCTCTTCTTTCCTTAATCCTGTACTCATCTCTGAAGCCAGTGTGTTGCCTTACTTATTCACTTATGGTGGGCTTTGCAAAAAGGATTTTTTAAATTTTCTCCACAATTTTAAAATCTATATTCTTTTTTTCTCCTATCCTTTTTGGTTTCTATTTTCTTCTTTGGCAGGTCTTTTTCCAGAAATTTTTTTTTTCTGACATACATAACTTAGGATTTCTTTTAGTGGCCTCAACTTTTGTACAATATTGGAGCATTGTTTAAATTAAATACTATAAATATATTGTCTGTTGTAAATATGTAATATTATGTTCCAGACTGCTAGGAAAAAAAGTAATAAATCAAATTCAACTGAACTTCACAAGTGAAAAACATAAAGCATGAACTTTATTGATCATGTCTATATCTATGGGTATTCACACAGCAGTTATTAAATTCCTGAAATACTGTCTTAAAATAGATTGTAATCAGAGCACAGTCTCTGGCTGGTTTCTTGGAGTGTTTTTTTGTTTTTGTTTTTTTTTTTTTCTTTGCTTCATTCAAGATCTAGATTTGGAACTTGGCAGAAATGTCCCTTGGAAAGCTGTTACTGGTAATGCTATATTGAATGACATTGGGGATGAAACAACTCAGATTTGATTACCACTACAGTGTATTATTCCTGGAAGGAGGAGGAAGGAGGGAATGGTGTATGCTTTTGGATATGGTCTAAATACAGTCAAAGTTGAATCAGAAGAATCAACCAAAAACTATGTAGACTCAAGTATGCTACCCAATTAATCAAAGTATCTTTGATATGGCGATGTGCTTCTTACTCTTAATGAAAGAAAATTTCTGATAGTCCTGTGTTATTATCTGCTAAGAAATAGAGATGTGTGGGCTGTCAAATATTTTCTGTGACAAAGATCTCATCAAGTAATTATCTGCAACAAATGTTGGGTCCAATTTCTGCTACCCAGACCCTCTTAGAATTCACCAGAGGGTGATTTTGGCAGCCTGTCAGTAGGAAAATAAGAGAATGAGTTGAGAAACATTAATAAAAGTTGAAAACAACAGCTTCTGAAACATTTGAATCATCATTCGCACACACGTAAAGAGGCTGCCAGATGAAAAAATAAGAAATTAGGCTGATGGGAGATAACAGAAAGCTAGAAAAGAGACATTGGAGAGTTATATTCAGAAACCTGAAGTGAATTTTTTTTTTTTTTCTCTCAGCTTTTTTCAGGTGGCATCTCTTGCAAACCCAGAAAAGAAGTCCTGGTGCCCTTTATCCATATACACACACCTGCTGTGTTTAAATACCTGTAGTAGAACAGATCCTCATTTTTATTTGCTTTAACTGAGAAAATAATTAATTCCCAGCTGAGAGAGAAAGAAGGCTGTAACAATCATTCTGAGAAAACAAAATCAAAATGTGAGTGCAGCTACAGCCACTGTAACGATAACTTTGCAAGGAGAAGGAGGAAACCCTTGTACACCATTGAGACAATGCATCTTCCATCTCATCTTCAATGTTGCCACATACAGAAGAAACATGTTTATAAGTGTGTGCAAATGCAAATGACAGATTTGAAAAAGAAGGAGCGTATTTTTCAACAGACTGTTCTCAATCTTGGTCTTCTGTCTCTGAAACATCCTGGTTTTGCAGTCTTCCTTCTCATTATTTTTTTCCTACTCATTTTTCGCAATTTTCCTCTTTCAAAGAAATTAAAAAAAAAAAAAAAAAAATCTGCATACAGGCAAAATTATCATAAAGAAAAGAATAAACCTGTATTTTCCTCTATTAAAGACCTATTTTGCTCAATATATGTCAAAAGTGTCAAAAGACATTTTTTGTCACACATCAACCAAAAAGCACTCAGAAAGTTTCTGAAGGGTTAGGAATTAAGGACTTGGGATAAAATTTGCAGAAGAAAAGGCAAAACCATTGGCTTAAAGAAATCTTGGATTTAGACTCCCATTTTCTCACTATGGCAGTATTAAAGGTTTCTAATAACAAAGCCAATAATAGCTGCAGTTCTTTTAAACCTTGTGAAAGCACTAAAAATGTCCCTAGTCTGTGTAAAAATAGGCCTTTTATATCTGAGGTAAACACTTAGATGTTCTTCAAAGCATCACAAAGAGAGAGTTCAGATTTTTCAACCTGTGCCTTAAATGTCTGTGACTTGTATTTTAGCCCTAGAGAAGTTCCCATGATGGCTGTGAGGCAGTGTATGTGCTTGTCCTGTCCACCTCTACTTTGGAAGCTGTGATAGCGCTGTGTGCTATTCAGGAGTTCTTCAAAAATCCCAGAACCTGTTGCATGGAAAAAAATTATAAATATTCCAACTCTTATTTTCATTTTCCATTTTCTTGAGGAAATCAGCTAGCTACATGTAGTAGATAAAAAGAAGAAAAAAGTCAAAAAGAGTGCTTTAAATTTGCTGCCTTTTATTTCTACATATTTTGTAGGCAGGGAGAAAAATGGGCAACTGAACTAATACAACCAATATGACTGAGCAGAAGCCACTTATTGTTTAGATTAAGCCACAGTTATAGATTCTAAGGCTGCTTGTTCACATGTTCTTCATTATTAGATTGGTTCCTCTGTCTTGTCCATCTGTCCAGCACACACCCTGCAGGAAACATGATAGGTCCCAGGTTATTGCTCTGTGGGCCTCCTTTATCTAGGTCTTGCATTCCTGGTATTCTATTTCTCAGGCTCTTCTTTTCTTATTTTAGTCCTGTTTTCTCAGTAACCTTGACAAATTCCTGAGGGTTCTGATAACAATAATGAATACCTACAGGTGATAGTTTGGCTGGAGCACTTTGTATTCCAAGTTATGTAGATACATTGCTATAATATTTCCGTGGTAGTTTTCCTGAACCTGAAAATCCAAAGGGATTGATTTGTTGTCTGCATGGGCTCTAGATCCAAGGGCAGCTCAACTTTGCTTTTCTGGCTTCAGTGCAGCTCATAGCTGCTGCCAGCATGGTGTGCAACCCACCCATCACCAACTACTGCGAGGCTGCTGCAGCAAAGGTCTGGGGAGGAGGCTGAACTGTTCAAGGTGGGACACGGACTTACCCACAAGCACAGGTCTGAGTGAGATGGGAGCATTAAAAACAAAACCTGCAGATGTTGCAAAGTCCCATGGTCACAAAATTGTTCTTAAAACATTTTGTTTGGTCTTCTGCAATGGCAAATTGTAAATGTTAAGGAAAAAGTGTTAAGAGCATTTTAACACGGTAAGTTTCTCTTTTGCTGAAAGTAGTTTTGCTCCATACCCAAAAAAGAAACCCAAACTGAACAAGTGTTCTAGGGATTTCTTACTGGTGCTGTCATCAGGACTTAATTTTGTATCATATCCTTCAGATACCAGCCAGAAACAGCTAAGTGGAATCAAGATTACATTTCTAAATGTCATGGTTCAGTATTTTTACTTGAGTTAATGCTTATCAATTGGTGTAACATTTCAAAGTTACATGCTCCTGAGACACACTGTCCAGAAAATTTAAAAATAAGAAAGCCTTTAATAATTAAAACCTTATATATTAAATTCTTATCATGTACAATTTCAATTCCAGAGTTCAGGATCAAAGGAAACCATCTTCGAAAGGTAACATTTGCAACATCAGATGCACAGTTCTTACTTCTGCTGCAAAAATTACAGACCTCCTGCCTTATTATTAAGAAATGCTTGCATACTGTGCCATTTGCATAAACTTGTATTCTGTAAAGCATATCCTCTGTACTTTACAAGATTTTATGCTAGACTCTAACTGCATCCAAATGGAGGTCTTGATCATACTGTTTTGTTTTGTGACCTAACTACCTCAAAAATCTCTGAAAACCAAAGCACAAAAAACTGTTCTAATAATACAGCCAAAATACTTAGAATTAACTTCTCTTTCTTATCTAAGTCAGCATGCCACGGAAACACCACAGCCTGCTAACGTTTTCTACAATATTTTCCCTCATGTTTTCGAAAGAATTTTGGTGACTGAGGAAAAATAGATAGAAATAAAGTTATCTCTGAATATTTGATAATTTCTTCCAACTTTCAGAATCAAGGAGGAAACATGAGGAAACTTATAATTACTTTTCCTTTTTTTTTTTTTTCTTTTTTTTTAAATTTTCATTAGCAGTTATAAGAACAGAAATGCTGGAATAGCAAAAGAAAAATGATTTTCACTACAGCTATGGTCTGCCTGAAATCATGGTGAAACTTTTTTTTTTTTTTAAATCCTGATAAGCAAAAGAATGACACTAGATAAGCATTTTGTGGGATTCATTCATCACTGTACAGCTAGCTCCAGGCCTATTCTAAATTCATATTATTCTTATTCCATATTCCATTAAAAATCTGTTGTATTTGTGGAGTTATTGTATAGGCACTATACAGAAATTTCTCAACATACTGGTTTCTTCTTTGAGATATAGTCGTTTGATTCTTCTGAATTAGTACCTATGACTTTCTCCAGGTTTGGGGGTTTTTTTGACTGTTATGATCTACCACTTCTTTTTTGCTTCTACAAGCTGAAATGGCCACATTTCATAGACCACTTAGAAGGTACTCAGTGAGATAGAGTTAAAAAAAATAAAATCTAACATTAGACTTAATCCTACAGACTGGAAGTCACTAATATTAAAAATCACTTTAGCAGGTAAGCAATGAGATATTTCTCACATGAGCAGGTGCTTAAACAGGACATCCAGTAAAAGTCTGTAATCACATCAGAAATACCTAGCAAGCTGTAAGTTTCTCTTAACTTTCATGGAGGAAAAATTGTATATATTTAATTTACTTAAATGGAATTAGTTCTAGACAGGAGAATGTATACATTAAAACTATTTTAAAAGTACTTAAGTTGAATATTTGTAAGGCAATATTTAAAATAAATTTTGAAAGTTATCTTACTCCGTAGTTAATAATAATATTTCAAAATTTGTGATCTACTCATATGGTGGATTACAAACTTCGAAATATTATTATTAATTAATGGTCATTTAAAAATATGAAGTCCAGATATTTAAATTTAACAGTTTACAATAAAGAATAACTAATCTTAGCAAAGCAATCATAAAAAATCATATTTTTTGGTTGTTGCTTCTTTAAATGCAGAGAAAGACAGGAAATGCCAGTGACTATAAGAGCAAGAATTAAGGGGGGAAATATTCAATCTTCTTGTTATATCACATGTATTAAAAGCACTACTAGTTCAAATAATAAAATATAATACTAAAAATATTAATATATCATCTGCGGTAAATCAACAACGTAACTCCAATATTTACACCAGGCAATATTAAAATATTTTTAATATTTTAAAATTCTCAAAAACTTATATTCTTGGTTGTGTAAATCTGAAGCAGTAGTGTCTTGTTGTGCTTGAAACAATGGGATTTCATGGAACCACAAATATAGCCATGTTTTCTCCAGATGACCCAATCTTTTAAGCCAAATAAGGGTGAAATAATTTCTCTTGGTGTCACACGAACTGTCTTGCAAGCAGCAGTCTTATTTCCCAGAACTCACAACCCCACTCCTTTCCCAGGCATTTTTACTGGCTGGTACCTCTTGTTCTGTTTTAGTTTTGTTTCCCATGTTGTCCCTGCTGAACTCATCAGCCCTGCTGCCAGGTTGACTTTGTTTAAGGGAACAGCTAAAGGTGCAGTTCTGTGCCCACAGCAAAGAACTCCTTTCTCGCAGTTGCCAAAGTCCTTCTAGTTACTGTCAGGGACAGTAAGTAACATTTCTGTCTGGTGTTAAGGTCTGTGCAGCCCAGATGGAGTTTCACTGGGACCACCCAGTGCCAACTGAATTCATAGAAAATGTATTTGACAGAACAGCAGGATTTTCTTATTTTTGTTTCTAATGTGGGGTGTTTAAGTGCAATGAATGAAAAATTAATTGTACAATTCAGAAAAATCAGTCAAAAAAAAGTTGTTCAGAAAGCTGAGAAAGAGAAATTGAGAGGAACAGCTCATAATAGCATTGATTGTAGGTAAAGGGAGATTGTCACTGTCAGTTTTAGTCTTCACACTGTACTCTATGGATTTCATGACTGTATTTTTGACAAGAAAATATACAGTTAAACAGAATGCAATATAAAATATGTGACCACTATACACCATTTGGTGTATAGCGTATCTGGTCTGGGTTAGAGGAAAAATATTTCTCAGTTATTGGTAATGAGATGATCTCACTAATTTTCATATTTTTCCTGTGTATATAATTGTACATTCCAAATAATTGTGAAATAATATTTAAATTTAAAAATAATAGTGATAAAGGAAAAACTGCTAATATGAATTCCAGTAAAATTTCTTTGAAAGAAGCAATGGTAAAAAGTACAGGAATAAAAAAAAAAAAAAATTAAGCTTCTTGTTAGTAAGTATCAAGTTTGGTTAAGATATAGTCTAGAAATGACCAGGATATAATCACAATCACATAAACAAGTGCAAGTCATCAAATTATAGTATCACTCTAACAGAGAAAAGTTTACATGCTTTGTTGTATTTTTTTTCTTATAGAAGGCAATTTTGCAGCCTTTTTGATGGCTAAAACCCTTCCTTTGAATATGTCTTGCCTTGCCTTGCCTTGCCTTGCCTTGCTTTGCCTCGCCTTCCTTTCCTGGGACATTGCATATCTTATTAAGCTCTAATAATGAAAAGGGCATGGAATTCAATAAAGGGAAGGAAGGGGTCAACATCTAAAAATTAAAAGGCAAAACTAAAAAATGTTTTGGATTTCATTGCTGCATTTTTCTGAAATGTGTTCTCTAATTTAAAAATCCACTTTGAAATTCTATACACAAGTTATTTTAAAATGTTGCTATCAATTCTAATATCAGATCCCTGCCTTTGGTAGTAAATAAGAAATTTCATGTAGCAGTGCACTTGTTCTTCTGCCCACAGGATCTGTTTTGATTTGCCTTCATTTCAGGAACTGCAAGACCTTCAGAGTAGAAAACTGGAGCACTTTGGTATTGGCTAGAAACAGTAAGGCAAGGTCTAGATAACTCATGGATGAAAACTTAATTTTCCCTTAGTTTCTGAATGCTTGGCTGCCTTTCCTGTACTCTCTGTTCACTGTGATGGTGTTGGCTATAAAGGGGAAAAAAATCAAGAAACATTACTTAATGTGTGAGAGGCCAAACTGCCATGGTAATGGATCCCAGAAGGACTGCAGAGCCATTTTTCTTCTCCTCTGTTTCTCTTTGTTCATGAAGTTCCTGTGTTTCTACTGCCAGCTAGAGTGATCAAGTGCCAAAAGAAAGGATTCTGTAAATCTTTTAACACAGATACAAAGCAGCATGTTATTTATAGAGATGAAGAAAGTCTGCTCTGCCCTCTTCCATCTTGAATAGTGAGATACACCAACGCAACAAGATCTGCTCTTGTGCAGTATTTTTCTCAGTATTTCACCACACGTATTTTTACATTTGGGGTGGGGAAACTTTTCTCACTAATGTTTGTGAAAGAAAAGGAAAAAATGGTATGTTTGCTTTTTTTGTGACAGTCTTCTACTTTATTGGATGAACATTACCAGTTTTCTGGTTTTTCTCCATCCCTTCCACCCTTGGTACAGAAAATCATGATCCCAAGGATCAAAGCTGGGGAAAGATAAATGGGGAAAAGATAGACCTACAAAAGCACAGATGAGAAGGTGGTTAGCCAAGAGGCAGATTTAATTTATCTTTAAACCTATCTTCTCTTTCTTTACCATAGTCGACCTTTAAAGCCAGCTCTGGAAAACACTGCAAAATTCCAGAGGGGGAAGCACCACTCTCTCAAGTGCTCCTGTTACCAAGATTTTACAACTTCTGATATTGTTTATTGCATACCAACAACTATGAAAAAGGTTATCTTGTTTGCCAAACAATTATTTTCTATTTATTAATAGAGCTTTTTATCAGCATCCACAGGAACAACTCATTTGCATATTTCCCCAAGGTTTATGGGAGCATTAGCTTAACTGCTTCAAAAGCCCATTCATCAAGTCATTCCTTTGGCTTTGCTAGGGCTCACAGCAGCATGATATAGTGGAAAGTCAAGCTGGGGTAAAGGGTTACCATAACTTAGGATCGCATTTTGGGCAATCAGCTCATCCATTTGCTCCAGCATTTATGTGCCAACTTAAACCTGTCACATGTGGAGAACATTGCCACATTTCAGCAAAGGCTTATTAACTGCTATTCTTCATAAGTTTAAATTAAATGACAGACTTACCCAAGGTTCTTTCCTCTCACTTTTGAGGACTCAATTTCCTACAGTCAGGTTTGTTTATTGGCTTCACCGTGACGACTCTTGGTAATCCTGCTTATGTTTGTTTTGTTTACAGCCATTTTTAATGTGGTATCTTAAATACCAAATACAGGCATTTAGTTCATCTGAAAATTAAACACAAGGGACACAGGGTAATGATAAATGAAATTGTGTCAAGTGGAAGAGATATTTAGTCAGCACCAAAGGAATTAAGGTTTGACTTTGTATTATTTAATTAACAGTCTGCAAGAGGGGTTAATAAATGTTAATAATATTAACAGTTCATATGAGCTATTAAAATGAAGTTATCCATCCTGCAATCTCGAAAGAGGACTGGAAGGCAGAACACTCAGTGCTCTCTCACTGGCCTTGCCAGAGAATCTGTGTGCAGTTTTCAGATCTCTTTCAGTGCATCTTCTAAACTGCCCAGTCACTCAGAGGTTTGTGTAAATCTGACACTGAGTTTTCAGAGGAATAGAGCATCCACTGCAACTGATGTTCCAGCAAAGTCAGTTACCCTGAGCTCACAAAAGCAGTGTTGAGAACAGCTTCTGCCTTGAATATGGTGTCAGTCTAAGAGGATGTAGCTGAAGGAATCACCTTTCCTTCACCATGGGGAATGAGGATATCCAAGCCTCCTGCTGAAAGCAGGTCACCTATACAAGCTGTGCACACCACTGGTGCTAAGTCACTGAGGAAGTAGGAAGGAGCATGTTTAGCTGTGTGTCCTCTAGATTATTAATGTAGCTGTGCTAAGATATTAATAACATTGCATCAGTGGTGGTCCCAAATTGCTGTGCCAGAAAGGTCAACTACATCAAGAATTTAAAACAAAGAAGTGCAACAAAAATCTACACTCAATTCAATGAACCAACCAAAAATCCCAGTGCTCCAAACAAATAAATACCAGTGTCTGTTAATTTTAAATGACAGATATAAGAACATTAGTTTGACTCTATTCACGTTAGGTTTTGGGTTTTTTTTGTAATTGTAGTACTACAAAATTAGATTTTTTTTGTTCATATTTCTCTTGTATTTTGGAAGGTTACAAAGAGAGATTTAAGACTGCAAATGACATTAGGGTTGGTGTAGAATTATTTTCTAAATTATTTGGGTCCCCTGTTTCTGTTCATTTTAATGAATAATGAGATCAAAATCACCATGACATCTCTGATAAATTTCAAAACTGTATTTTCACAATAGTTCAAGGACAAAGTGTGTTCATATTGGTGGTTTAGTTCAGATCAGGAGTGTGGTTTTGAAGAAAATAGTTCAATCATTCCCATGTCCCATATTATTTGTTTCACACTATGTGGCCATCTAAGAATGACTGAATCTTCATCCCTTTTGGATGAAATTAAACTGAAAGATTAACACCAAAAGCACAACTAGCCAAATATTAGTGGGGTTTTAGTCTATGGTCTGCACTAGGTATAGTTGGAAACAACAGACATTCCTTAAAAAACTTGTAGCCTGGACTTTGAATTCTCAGCATTAACAGGTCACCTCAGAGATGCAATTCACAGAGATGCAGCTCAAGACTGCTAGGACAGCTGCAGAGAGCAGAGAAATTTTGTCTTCCTTCAATTTCAGGAACTAAAACTGGCAAGTTTCCCCCCAAGCCACAGAGTGACCCAATACTTAAGATTTGCAGGAACATCTGCTACACAGACACATTAATGTATGTTCATTTTTAAAGCCACTGATCTGAATACCCTCTCACTAAGATCCCCTTGCCAAAAAAGACTTGCCTGTTAACACTGATGTTAGACAGATCCTCTACTAGAAAACTGCATTACCAGCTCCTAAACTCATGTAACTCGATGGAGGTCCTCTTTTTTGCCATCTGAGTGGTGTGTATAAGTGCACTCAGGTACTGAACAGGACAAAAGATGTCCAATCCAGGAAGCTTGAAGCAGCCTCAAAGTCACAGGGACTGGTTGTTGTGGGAGACTTCAATACTCTGGCATCTGCTGGATAAGAAAGACAGCAAAGCACAAACACTCCAGGATGTTCCTGGAAATACATTGATGACTTTCTGACACAGGTAGCGGAGGATCCCACAAGGATCAGCCTTATACTAACAAGCAGGTAAAGGCCTTGGTGGGATGTGAAAGTTTGGGCGCAGCCTTGGCTGTAGGACTGTGGCTGTGGAGCTCAGTAAGGGGGGAGGAGGATGCAGAGCAGCAAGTAAGATTGTAACCATGGACGATAGGAGAGCTAACTAGCCTCTTGAGGGATGATCTAGGAGCAATCCCATAAGAACAGACCCTGCAGGGAAGAGGGCTCCAAGACACTGGTTGTTACTCAAAGATCACTTCCTCTTGACTCAAGAATGTCACTTGTCTCTCACAACATCCTCATAGGCAAATCAGGAAGCACAGACTGGATGAGTGGACAGAAAGGTGGATTGAGAACTGGCTGAACAGCAGATCCCAGAGAGAAGTAATCATTATCACAGGATCTTGTTGTAGACCTGTCCTTAGAGGTGTTCCCCAGGATTTTATACTTTGTTTAACTTATTCACCAATTACTTGAATGAAGGGGCAGAAGCCTGCTCAGCAAGTTCACTGATGGCACACAGCTGGGAGCAGTGGCTGATACCCCAGAGAGCTGTGCAGCCCCTCAGAGGAACCCCAACAGGTTGGAGAGATGAGAAGAGTGGAAACTTCTGAAATTCAGCAAAGGAAAATGCAGGGTCCTGCACCTGGGGAAGAACAACCCCACGGACCATCACAAGCTGGGGTCTGACCAGGTGGAAAGCAGAGAAGAACCTGGGGTTCCTGATGAACAAGAAGCTGCCCATGAGCCAGCAGTGTGTCTTTGTGGCCAAGCAAGCCAAAGGTATCCTGGGGTGCTTTAGGAAGAGCATTGCTGCCAGCAGATTGAGGGAGGTGATCCTGCCCCTCTGCTCAGCCCTGGTGAGGCCACATCTGGAATGCTGTGTCCAATTCTGGACTCCTCGGTACAAGAGACACAGGGAGCTCCGGGAGCAGGTCCAGTGGAGGGAGACAGAGATGATCAAGGGACAGGAGTACCTCACTTACAAGAGAAAACTGAGGGATCTGGGCCTGCTAAGTCTTAAGAAGAGAGAACTGGGAGGGGGCCTCATCCATGTGTCTGTAAGGGTCACTAAGTGTCTGAAGGAAGGGTGTCAAGGCAATGTATCCAGGTTTTTCTCAGTGGTGCCAAGCAATAGGACAGGAGACAGATGTGCAGAAATTGATGCACAGGAAGTTCCACCTGAATGTGAGGAAGAATTTCTTTACTGTGTGGGTGACCAGGCACTGAAGAGACTGCCCAAGGAGGTTGTGGAGTGTCCCTCACTAGAGATATTCAAGAACTACTTGAACATAATCTTGTGTGATGAGTTCTAGGATGACCCTGGTTGTGCACGGAGGTTGGATCAGGTGATCTGCTATGATGCTTTCCAGATTTACCATTCTGTGAGTGTGGGTTTCTGTGATTTTGTTCTTTAAAAGTGTGATATTTTGTCAGGATATCCATGTTACTCCTAGACAAGATTTAAATGGCATGTTTATTTAAAACAGAGATCTGCACTAACAGAACAAAGATACAAACTGCTTAAAAGAAAAATGAATTTCTAAGGCTGCTGCTAACAATTCATTGTTACAAACATTTGAGGTTTACTAATTAGCCTCGAAAATTTGTCTCTGATCTGTCATGCTCAGGTGAACTGCCAGAGCTCTGCTTAAGCTTTCTGACATTTTTGACTACAAATATCAGAGACACAGGGCAGACACAGCCAATAGTGGGCAGGGTCTACTCCTATTTCAATTTCTTTTGATTTTTCTCTGCTGTGACTGGGTAATGAAAGACCTCATGGTCCTGTGAAGTATTAAGACATCTTCCTTTGTCAGCCTTAGAATATCTTCATTAACATTTCAATCACATCTCTTAATTAACATATTCCCAGCAGACTTCAGGCTACTTTTCTTTTTCAGAAGCCTTTAAAGATGCATGGGTAAAATTGCACATTTCATATAACATAGAGAATAGTAAGTACAGTGTTCTTCATGTGAACTTATTGCTATTTTCTCTGTGCAGACAATGTATAAAGGAGAAGGTGACTGTAAAGGGCAACTCTTGGAAAGGAGGGCTAATGCTAAGAAACACTTTATTCCCTTAAAACAGGTGGTTGGATCTTTATTTCCAAGTAACGGGACAGGACTGCCAGGAGATGTTCCTCAGGCTTTATTGCAACATCAGCCTCAGTACAGGGTGAAACAATCAAAAGATGACAACAGCTCACCTCTTGCCAACAGCAGCCAGAATTCTCTGTGTTACAAGGCCTTTTAAAATGTTTTCTAACCAAGAGCAAATTATTAAGAGCTTACAGGCATCTGCATAAATCAATCATTAAAACTACATGTATACCTTATATCTAACAAGAGGTGCTTGTTTCATAGTTTTTGCTATTCAAAAACTTTTTATACTCTTCTATAAACAAATCACAAAGCCTCATTCCTCATTATTAATCTTTTCTATTAACTTGCTCAACACATTTTTCTACTTGCAAAGTCCTAACTCTACATAGCACAAAAACACAGTCTTATTGTTCTATGTCCTCATTCTTGTATCTTTTTAACTTTAGGCCTACATCCATAATTCTGAAGTCTTTCTGCTTTTTCTATTTGTCGCAATTCCCCTTCTTGGTAAAACCACAAAGAAACCCTCACAGTTCTTCTATTTTAGGATATACTTATGAGGAACATATAGTCTAATAAACTAAGTGATGCTCTTGGGAATTTCACTGCTTATATTCTTTTCATAATTGAACAGTCATTACCATAGATTTGGCCAGGCAAATTAAGCCTTCCCCAAAAATTTATTGGGCAAAATTTGGGAGCCAGCCTAAGCAAGGACTTGTTCTCCACTTTTCCCCAATTAGTAGTTTAACTATTAGCAGGCTGCCTTGCAGATAAGAGAACTTAGCAATGGGAAGGGGTCCAGACTGTACCAGCTAACATGGGAACAAGAAAACAAGCCCTAGTACTATTCAGTTTACTATCATAGATGTAACTACAACATTCCAGCATTTCAGTGCAAATAGCATCAGTGGATCAGTTATTTATCTGAACATCATCCTTTGCATGACTAAGTAGCTTTCAGCCCAGGAGGCTACTTATTCAGTTTACAGTGTGATCTCTGACACTGATTTGTTGTCTCAGGTAGTTTCCTTTGTGGGCAGGGGCTATTTTAAAAGAAAATCATGGCTGGTGCACTTCTATCACCTCTTGGAGCAAACCTCAGGTGCACTTGAAGCCACATGAGCACTTGATGCATCTGGTGCTGCATGAAAACCTTACCTGTTCAACATCACTGCACCTTCCAGTAACAAATAGCTTCTCTAAAAAAAAAAAAAAAAAAAAAAAAA
>WEIU01016818.1:22278-50556 GCA_013389925.1 Aegithalos caudatus | reverse complement strand
AAAGAAAAAAAACACACACCTGGAGAAGGTATTCTGAAAAGACTTAGAAGTTGCCTTTGAGCATTTAACAGAAAGATTGTTATAGAAAGACTTTTAATTCTGTGATATTGATCTGGATGTTGTAGAACCTCATTTTTAATAACAAGTAAAGAAAAACCAAAAAGAGTTAGATTAAAAAAAAAATTACAATCAAAAATAGATATTTTCTTTTTATTTTCAAATATTTGTGTAACGATTTGATTATATATTTCCTAAATATCAGTAGGATTTGTGATGCACTCCTTGTGAGGAGTTTAATGAATGCTTCTAAATGCCAAATGACTCGACATTAAATAGGATACAAAAAATTTCCACACACTTACCTCTCACCAGAAGTAGATTGAAAAAAATCTTACAATTCAAGGAAATCAATTTACTTTATTGGTTTTGACCTTTCTTCTTTCCCCATTGTCTTGTTTCTGCATTTGTAATTTAAATACCATAAAGTAGAAAAGATAGGATTATCATAACAGATCTGTGTATAAAGGAAATTAATTTAGAATGAAAATGAAGATCATTCCTTACCAGAAAAAAATTAATGTTTGAGGCAGAGGCCTGGCTACATGTAGATATGTCTGGTATGGCAGGCAGGAGAAGAAAGAATATGGTTGTTGCAGAAAACAAGCAGGAGCAGCAAACACACATGTATGGTGGGGAAACAATAGATGTGCCATAAAAAAAAGCAGGAGCAGACTCCTGTCCATGAACAGATGCTGAAACAGAAATGAACTTTGCAGCAAAGGCAAACAATGCCAAAACTGAAGTCCTGTGGACAAAAGGGCAGAAATCCAAATAAAATCAGCATCTCATTCTAATTCACCCACTGGGCATCCAGAGTAGCCATAAAGGGGCATTGCTCATCAGACTTCAGTTACAGTTTATCACAATGGAATAAAAATACAAATCATAAAGCTTAATTTATGCATTTGGACAGCAATATTCACAATCTCAGCATCCTCAGCTGATATGTCCATACAGATGCTGTTTTCTGGGCCATCAAGTAGATAACGTTGAATTTTTGTAAATACAGGGTAGAACATGAGTCATTTATAGTAATTGACAAAATTTCCACCAGCTTCACTGATATTGCATTTTGACCTACTGTATCTCAGGCCCTCTGAAAATATTGCTCAATCACTGCTTTTCACTTCAGTTTGAGGTTTTCTTAAGCTGATCTACTCTTTTTGCAGATACAAGGGTTTAAGTTTGGAGAATGTTGATTTGATTGCCTCAAACAATTTCTGGAATATACAGATTTTTTTTTACACAAGATTCTTGAAATGCTTCATTTTGACAAGGTCAAATAACCTTGTCTAAGCAACTGGTTTGCGTTTTGGTTTTATGAACCTTTATCATACCTAACAAAAAACTTATTATCCATAGCTGGTTTTATAAAAGTCAAAACAATTTAAAAAGTAACTCTATACTCCTAACTAAATTAAGTACTTCTTGGGATTACTTGGGTATTTCTGAAGTGAAATTATTTGGAAATGCCATATTGAGAGAATTTGCAACTTTATGTCCCAATTTGAAATGAAAGGCATTTCTGAACTAGATGGAAGACTGGGAATACCAGGTGGCTCTCCCTCTCCCATCAAACTTCAAAGACTTTGGGAAAATCAAAAATTTATTTCACATTATTTAGAGTTCGATGTAATTGTCCATGGTTCATACAAGATACTTCTTTTGAATGAGTATCCATACTGAAGAGCTGCTTTCCTCGCTGTCAGTTGCATCAATTATTCCCCTTGCAGCTTCACACCTGCCCAGTGCTAACCTTCAGATTTGTCAAGGCAAAACAACACCTGGTGGAAGAGAAGCTACCAAAATAGTCTAAAAAATATGCTGTCACACATTTTACAAAACTAGTGGTAGAGGCAGAGAAAAAGGAAAAGGAAAAGTGAAATGGAAAGGAAGAGGAAGAGAAAGAGGAAGAAAAAAAAAAAAGAAAAAACAGAAAAAGAAAAAAAAAAAAAAAAATCTGTTTTCTTCTCTAAGGACTTCCAGAGCCCTACAGTTGGAATGTAAATGAGGACACTGCTCCAAAATTGCAGAGCTACCAGAGCTACTGTCACTGTCTAAATGAAACCATCTAACTCTGTGGCAACATTTGGGCATTATTCTTCATGTCTGGAAGTTGAAACAGGGATGATCATGTACAAAGCCCAGTGTTATCAAGTCTGACTTACAGACTATGAATACTCTATGTGGGGTACAAAGTAGCTGTCAGGCAGAAGAATGATTTTTACATATATACATCTTTTTCCTCATTCATAAGTGGTTCCTTTCCTTCAAGCAGTAGGTTGTTCACTTTTGCAATAGAATTATTTCATGTATTTGGCATTCAGTATTTTCTTTTACATCAGGAAAACTCTCCCTTGTACACAGAAGTATACCACTAAGGACTTCTGGAATTTCTGATGTAAGGAAAGGATATGAAATGGTGTCATTACTTTTTATCTTCCTTTAAACCACCTATAAAGAAACAAGAGCTCAGTCCAAGACACTGCTGCTGATTGTGACAGTGGGATATTTATGTCAGCTGAGAATAGAGCCCATGTACTTGAACTACAAAATGACAGGTTCTCCTGACTCTACATGGTCATGTTTTGCTAGACATGCAGATGTAAGCATGGAACCCCCTCCATTCAGCTTGATATTGCACAAATTACAAGGGTGCATAGTACTATAAGCACCAAGCCTATCTGATCACAGGAGTGATAGATTTCTGTATAGTACACAGTTCTGTGGCCTAGGACGAGTGATATTTTATCCTGGCACCTCATTTCTCATTAAAGAACTGAACTTGACTTCCAGGTAGCTTGCAATGCTGGAACCTGAAGGCTGTGCAACACAGCAGTGTTGCATGAAGATGGCTACTTGCCATCAGATGAACACAGCTCAAGCAAAACCAATGTCAGTCAAATGACTGCATCTCCAAAATCCAACCTCTGTCTTAGAGAGAAATTTCAGCATACTAGGTGTGCATTTGCCCATTCAGACTCATCCAAGAGCATTTAACTCTTAAAATTATATTTTGACCTTTCTGTTAGAGAAAAAAAAAATTAAAATTAACAAAATAGTAACAGCTGACCCAAACCTGTCAGATGCACTCTTCTTTGGCTGTGTTGCTCTGCTCAGCTGCTCAGTTTGGTGGATTGAAATTTCACATATGTGGGAGATTAGGTGCATGTTTTAAGAGAAAATGAAAGCATCACTACCCACAGTGAAGCTGCTAACCCCTGTTTTTATCGTGCATTGAGCTTTGTGAGAAAGTGCAATAAATCAAATAACACTTTCAAAAATTTTCAGTTTCCTGTTAGACAAAAAATTTTTTAAAAAGCTTCCTTTCTGCTGGAGCAGATTCACATATTTTGGAATTCTTACTTAGCTTTTTTCGTAAATTTTCTTTGTTAAGGGGCAAAGCTTCTGTATTTTGGGAAGAAAATCCTAAAAGTAAGACTGTAATCACATTTGTGTGCATGTGTGCTATTTCATTGACACATAAGCAAAAACACCCCACCAGGATTGGAATGTAATAAGTAGGGCTTTCTTCCTGTGAGCATTTAGTGGCATTAATGCATTTTTGTCTATATTTCTTTCTCTTTACATTTTCTTTCAGCGAACCATCTAGGAATTAAGTTTTACTAACATGAATATTCATTCTTTCTGTTACCTCTAGTGGCTTTGGATCAAGCCCAGAGCATAGTTGCAAGTGTATGTACATGAATATTTACAGGTGCCAAATTTTATATCCACATTTGCAAATGCTGCACTAGAAGAGGTTTCTTCCATTTGGAGTCACAAACATGACAGTGCCATATTTCTCTTTTGACCTATCACAACAGCTCCAGTCTGAAATGATTATTCATGGAAGACTGCGCGTGATCAAAACAGAGTTAAAAAGATTTGCCAAAACAAAATACAGTGAATAATTGTGAATAATAAATTCCAAGAAATTGCAGTCTGAGAGCAGACTTTCCACAGGCTTAAAAGGAACATCAAATAATTTCTTTGTTAGCTCTTCTCAGTATCCACTGCATCAAGTTTCTTACTGCAAAACAGTTTAAAAATTCAGCATAATCTTTAAAGTGCATCAGACTTCTGACATTACATCTGAAAAGGGAACAAGCAGGGTGAAAGACCCCCATGTCATCCCCCCCATTGTGCTGTCTCTGCTGACCATCATTCACAATGGGCATGCAGAATTCCAGAGTTCAGTGCATTCTTATGACAGCCTGAGATAATATCACGAAGTCTGGAGCTGAGCTCAGTTGTCTTCATGACTGATAAAGCAGACTACACGAAAAAAGGGTACAGACAGCCACAGAGGCACTAAAAATACCAGCTCACTGGAGAAGTTACTTTTTCTCTTCTCTCTTATTGCCCATCAGCAAACGTGTTGACTTTGAAGATATTTTAGCACCCACGGGACTGCCAATGTTACAAGCTTGATCTGTCTCCTGTGTGTTGTAATTTTACTTCAATGATCCCAGTAAAGGAATTCCAGTGAAGGAGTGACTCAGATCGATGCATAAACAATTAAAATGTTATAATAAACCTTCATAATTAAAACATTAAATTACAAATAGAGCAAAACCAGAAAATTATGAAATTAAACTTGGCAGATAGTTTTCTTTGGGAATTCTCTTTTTCCTTTGCTTTTTTTCCCCTCTTTTTTAAACTATACTCTTCACAGAGGTGAGAGGGAAAAATTTGGCTTTCTGTTACAGGACAGTCACCAAACTTGTAGAACTTGCATTTCTAGAGAGGATTTTCCCTATCCCAAAAGCAAAGGTCACACCTGCGGGAAAAAAAAGGCAGTTCAGCACTGCTTTTCTGCTCATGGAATGTAGGCAGAGACCTGACTCTTCCTTGGCTTAAATTGGTTTTATAAGTCCATGGGTGTTAGTAGATATTTTCTGAGCACAATCCTGATTGCAGAGTTCATCTGTCATTTAAGACAAGGACACTGGCATCTGGATTATGCATTCAAGTCCCTGCAATGGCACCGAGAAGCTTCATGCCTTCAGGGAAGTCATTTAAACCAGTGTTTCAATTTCTCCTTTTACAAAATAAGTATAAATAATAGTGCTCTCACTGGGGTGTTTTGAGGTCAAATTCTGATCTTCTTTCAGCAAAACAAGGAGCAGCAGTTGATAGAATTAGGCTAAAGCAAACTCACCCCAAGTGTCTTTTATTGTAAACTCCTTTACAAACTTCATACAATGCAAAACAATGAATTGCGACTGGCTAAGAGATAAAGGAGGTAGAGCAGCATGTACACGGGGCTAAGCACTGTCATACAGAGGGTTGAAAAAAACCAAGGATCACAGCAGGAATGTTTAAGTTTATTAAAATGGTACTAGCATCTCTTTTTACGGCTGTTAAGTAAAAGGCAGGCAAGATTATATCAGATATCTTTGCACATAAACCAGCAAAGGATTTTGCTCAAAAGGTGTTTCTTTCCCCTTTGGAATCACTACTTTCAGTTTGGTTCTACCACATCTAAGGCTAAGACCTGTATTTTGCTAAAATATTTAGGCTTTTAGATGCTGCCAGCCGTCAATCCCTAGGAACACTGCAAAATCTTGCATTTCCTCTCATCCCCGATCCCCTTTTCACAGGCCGGCAGGAAACATTTACAGGCTGTCTCCCTCCCCCGATGCCCGCAGGTCCCCGGGACTCGCCCGCCCCGTGCCCCCTGCCCACCCGCAGCCAACTCGCTTCCCCCTTTCTCTCCTTCCCACTCATTTCTCACCTTCGCTTCTGCTCACCACGACTCTGATCTCTCACTTCCTTCCCATTGCACATGCACACATTAAAACATCCACAGCTTTTACAGCTGTGAGCCAGGAAGAAAGGGCATGACAATTTCGCTCACTGTATCTTGACAATTTCGCTCGCTGTATCTTTTTTACCATTGCAGTTTTTGGTGTTTCTGCTCAATCTGCCCCAGGCAATTCTCCCTGAGACATTAGTTGCAATTAAAGAAAAGAGCAAAGAAACTGTGAAGCATTTGGGGAGAAAGAAGAAATGTAAATCACATATCAAGCACTTTTGGGAGCACAGGGAAAGCAAACTGCATGCAAATATGAGCTTGAAAGTCAGTTGCTTTAAGAAACAAACATAATTAAAGCAAGCAAGCCATTCTATGTTGTTATAGTGGGTAATATCAATTAATCTATAAAAGACTTTGTTTTGTTTCATGAAAACCTTTCTTAAAGCAGCTACTCTGATTTAACCTTCATTTGTTCGTCACAGCTGGAATAAATGGTTAATCTCTCAGGGAATCATGCATGGTATTTGCTATTGATTTTGTAGCTCAATAACATACCAGGGCTGTGAACAGGTTGGTATCAGATTAGGAAACAACTACTTAGAAGCAGACACCAGCTGCGCACTTGTGATAAATTACATTTTTCCCTATGAATTTTATACCTAGTTATAGTTAGTTTACAGAATTTAGCACCATATGGACTGCCTGCTAGCGAGGTAACAACCCAAAACACAAACACTTTCCTCAGTGAAAGAAGCTACTTGTAGCTGGAGACTTTTGTTTTTGAATATTGTATTGTAAATTTGATCTGGAAGTTGTGAAAGGTTTGTCGCATACCTCTGTGTTTTGGGTTTGACATACACACTGAGGTTGTGTGAAAGTGCAATACACAAATGTGCTAACATGAATATTCAGAGAACTTGGAACCAATGTCTAAATACAGAGCTCTTTTGAAAAAAATGGCAATATTGTTTTCAGAGCTATTTAAAATAAATCTCTCTGAGGTTTGTACATGGAAGAAAATTTCAAACTATGCATTTCATTCCAAAGATCAGTTCTACAGTGCCATATTTACCACTAAAATGTTTCCAAGAATCATTTGAATGTAATTAAAGTTATTGCGACTCTTTTAGAATACAAAACCAGCTTTTCTTTGAAGGTGTCATTGTACATAAAAATAATTGATAGAAATCACTTTATTTGGCAGAATAATGGACCTAGAAACATAATGAATAACATATTCCACACAGGGCTTTTCAGTTTTGTTTTTTTTTTATTTACCCAAACTGACATTTTATATACATACATACATACAAGGCACTCTGTCTAACAAAAACTCATATAAAATTACACACACACACACACATACACACACACATATATATATATGTGAGCAAGCTTTTCAGGTTTTCCACCAGCATTAAGGAACCCAGTTTTGTGATACAATCACTAAATCTAGATATGGAAAGATATGATAAATGATCCTTTGTGTTATGCCTCTGCCAGGACTAAGTGATTACCTGATACACATCCAGAAGTGATGCTCCCAGTGTGATCATGTTATTCTCCCTGGAAATTTTCTAGGCCACTTGGAGGTTTATTGTTTAGATTAAGCTAAATTGTTCAGATGAACTGGCAGCATACTGTAGAAACCTTACTTCTTATTCTCTTCTGCCATGGCTACAAGTTTCCTGATATAAACAGAATTATCTGAGCATAAAACTAATGAAAAAACTCATAGACTAACGGAATGGATATGTCATCATCAGCGTAATTCTAGCATCAGTGAAATGTTAAATATAAGGACTATGTTCCATCTAAGTTTAAATATGGGTGAAATGCAACAAACAAGGCCTGTAGTTTATGAGATTATTCTGTAATAAAACTGAATTTAAATTGTAAATAGGCAAAATTATCCCAAATTTGAACTTGTTGATAAGATTAAACCGCTACTTATTTGTAAAATAACCTTATAGAAAAGAACATTTAAGGACTGGACAGCATTTTACTAGCTTTTGGATTTAATACCAGGTGTTCACAAGACCCTGTGAAAAAAGAAGTTGCTGTAATATGGCTGATATTCAAGCGTCAACAGACATTCCTTGAGCTGAGTGAATAATTAAAAAAAAATTGAATAACTTATTCAAAACTATGAAATTCATCAACTAAATTACTTGAATAATACATCTATGAATTATGAACTGACTATGTTGGCTGAATAATACATTAATAATTAATATGAAAAATATAATTAAATTCTTCAAATTAATTACTCAGAGAATATGAGAAACCATAATTATTCTCTATGCTGTACTCAAAGAATAGCATGCTTGAGTAGTCTGTATGTTCCTACAATTTTTCAGTGCAATACATAGGGTATATCTTTATAATTACAGAGTACGAGGGTGGTATCTCAAATATCGTTTCAGGCTAAGAATGAAGCAAAATGTCATAATTGAACAAAATAACATATGTTTTAATAGAAATATGGTAATCTTGGGATGTGTAACATGGCCTACTTGGCAAAGACTGGCTGTTTCTGAACAAATGCCCAGCGGAGGGAAATTTTTGACAAGCAGTGAAGTGCCAGGGCTGTGCATTTGCTAATTTGGACCATAGGTTATTTTCAAATACCATCTTGTTGGTACCTGCATCAATCAGTGAGTGTGTTTCAAGTGGTTCAGCCTCCCACCCACACTCACTGTTGGTTCCCAGGGGCTGGAGTGGGGCCAGCACTTGGGTAGAAAGCTCAAGCTCCTGCACCTTAATTTGCAAGGAACCTCTGTCTGGCTCAAGCCACACTGAGTCTAGCTGTCTAGAAAGAAGGGGAATGTGCACTTCAGGGGATTTAGTGTTCACCGTTCTGCTCCAGGACTCACATCACTGAGAAGTACAGACTAGCCATAGTGCCCAGGGGCATGCTTAGACAGCAGCAAGAAATTTGAGCATCCGTGCCCCTTTATGTGTGCTCATATTTAATACTGACATCACATTACAACATCAATCTTTTTTTTTCTTTTTGGGATAGGGAGGTGTGTTGTCCATAAGGTATTGAGTCCCTCCTTTATCATACTGGCCACTTAGCAGAGTTTATGAGGTGTAGAAGGGAAATTGGCCTGCAAGCTGAAAATGAAAAAATTACAAGGTTCTACTCAATATCTTTGTTATCACATTTTCATGTAAAACTTCCTGTTTCCATAAACATACACTTGTATTCTCCATGCACACAAAGGGTAAGGTTATGCACAAATATGTAATGAGGTGTGAACTGTGGCTAAGGCCACAGCTACATGTGGACCACAGAACAGCTGAAATGAGGACTGATGCTGAAGATCCTCACTCAGTGATAGATGGGGAGGGGCAATTTTTCCATCCATTAGATATAAGCAAAGTTACCTCATTCATTACACTATTACAAATGGAAAATGCAAATTAACCACATGCTCCATCCTTCTGTATTCTATTGCTATCTTGAAATCATGGTAAATTTATAAGATTAATTGGGGAAATAAGGAAATTCTACATGCCCAGAAATGGTTTTGCTTTCAACAGTGAAATATTTCTAAAGACTCTGAAACAAAATAAAACAACCTATCAACCAAACATAAAACATTCAGAAAAAAACCAACCCTTCAGGGAACAGTTTGTCTGGTATCATAGCTTATCATACCTACACATCTACCCCACAAACCCCCACAAATTGAGTATTCTGGTTTCAAAATATGTTTCTATAAATTTAAGGTCTCTTTAAAGGATATTTCAAGCATCTTACCAGTCTCTGATCTTATCTGATCTGATCTGTCTGGTTAATCAATGAACAAAAACTATTCTCTCCTTGACTGTAAAGACAGATCCTATATTATTCATGTCTTTTTAGGGGATCCATTACACTATAATCTCAAATCACTGTTTTTTTAACATCACAGCTCTGTCCCAGACCTGCCTTTAAGATTTCTCTATTATCCCCACTCTCAGCAACTCTCAGTTTTAACTAAGCTACTAGAGGTCCCCATTCCTTCTGTTTGCAAAAGATTCCAATTGTGTGGGATAACTAATGAGATATCCATTTAATCTGATTAAACACAGCCATTTTTATTCCCTGTATGCCTTTCCATTTCTAGGAATCAAACACACTAGCTAAAGAGAATATGAGAAGAGATGTGCTTCTTTTTCAGTGTATTATTACGAGGCAGGAGTCTTTAGAAATGAAAAAGTTCCTCTCTGAAGGGACGCTACTCCTACAAAAGCAACCAGTGATGTTTGTGCTTCACCGCACAAACTTTCTGCAGCCAGCTTGTTTCTCTTTCCCATGTCCTGGCCTGAGACATGGTTCTGCACATAAGCTTGAAATTGGCAATTACATTCTGATTCTTCTAGGCATTGAGCATCCTCCCCAAAATGCTGAGTCTCCTGGAGTGTTAATGACATCGGTGGGAGTGAAGAAGCTCAGTTCCCCACAGGGCTAAGGCACAGCTTCTTTCACTGGGGATTTCAAGTCCTGTTTATTCCTACAGATTTTCATGCCCTATCAGTCCTTGAAGGTGACACAGGAGAAAACATGATGACAACAGGGCATGACAAATCTCAGGGAAGATTTGAATGTAAATACTCTCCCGTGAAATGTAGATATTATTGGAATAACCTGAACAAATCAAGAAATTGGCTGGCAAGGGCATGGCATCATTATCACATCGCAATATCTTCAAGGAGAAATTGTGTAAGGCCTTTTATAAGATTTATTACATTTTTGAAATGAAATAAAATATTAGACCTCTAATTTTTTTAGTTAAATTTCATTAGTAACTCCCCACATTCCTTATTCCTTGCCCAATGAATTAGCCTTTATCATATTTTTGTCTGAGATAAAAATGAATGATTTGCTTTTGATTAAAAAAAAATAAAAGAAAGAAAGAAAGAAAGAAGGAAAAAGAAACCTTCTGCCTAACTTTGAACTATGAATCAGCCTTGGCGCTCTCATTAAAAACTCCCTAACTTTTAATTGCAGAACACAATCTCTGCTGTCCCCAGACTGTGAAGTAAGATTCTTGGCAGTTACTCAAAGGAAAAATGGGTAAAAAAATCAGCATTACTATTATCATAACTTAAGAAGAAGGTATGCTGTGAACACATTTATTCAAGTTGGAAGTTGCAAATTTCTGAACTTTGTTCCATCACTGAATCCCTCTACTGACTTTTGACAAGTGGTATTCATTCTTCACCTCATTTCATCAGTAGAAAATTCTTGTAGACCCTTACCCTGCTAGAGTATTATATTTGAAATTAGTCCTACTACTAATCCTACTACTAGTCCTACTACTAGCTTTGAATTTATATTTGTAGGAAAAAACAGCATAATGCAGTGCAAGACTAATTGAAGAGAAGAAATCTTCAGTCACTGGAACAACATTCTTTACAGGACTTTGCCCAGTACCATCCTTTCTGTATAACAGGAAATGGTAATCATTGTAATGTTCCAAATTATAAAGTAAGGGAACTTTTAAGAAGATCTTTTTGTACTATTTCTCTGCACTTACTTCATTCAACAAATCAAATGCAGCATAGACAAAACAAAGGCTCAGACAGAAATCTCTGTGCAAAATTCCAAAAGCATTACTGGATTCTTGAGCTGCTGGTGATGACCCTGATGGCAATTCAGAAAGGAAAATTTTCTGAAAAACAAGAAGATGACAAACAATGAGAATAAAGTGTTGTGTGAGGGAAAAGGAAATCTCATTCAGAGTAATAAAATGCTGTACAGAGCACAACTTTCACATGTACACTTGAAAATTAATATTTTTCCGTGTTTCTCAGCATGTTTCTGATTCAGTCTAATCTACTTATATTTCAGCAAGGAATATCTAAATGCAGCCATTGTATTCACAGACAATGCCATCCAAAATACTGTAGAGGGATTTGAGAGCACAGGAATACAGGGTGAAATGAAACAGTTGGAATTTAATGACCACAGACACAAAGCACTGAACCTATCTATGACTGTTTTTGTGAGGTGGCTTTGGACTGTAGGCTAAGCTTGGCAATGGAGAGGTTCCCCTTTTATGCTGAAAAAACATTGAGAGTGCCTTCATTGGCATACTTTTATGAATGACATGGATAACCTTGGAGAATCTGGTGCTATAGAAAGGGCAAGGAAATTGGCTGGTTAGGCAAGTGACTCCAAGAAATTGGCAGTAGTGGACAAAATTATAAAAGCAGAGGGTTCTTAAACTCAGGAAAAAAGGATTAGGTGCCATCACATGATGTTAGAGCAGATATTCAGAGAAATTTGGGGTATTCTTGGCTCCCTGGACTTCTCTACAGCCACCCCTGAAGTATGACACATGTAGAAACAGAAAACTAGGCAATCAAGAACTGGATACCATAAGGACTTTACTGTAAGAAGATTGGCAGCAGTTGAAACTGAGAGATGGAATGTGGAGGTTCTGATGTAGCTGGAGGGTCATACTCCCCATCCAAACAGCATTTTTCCAAATGACCAAGTAGGGTTGGTTTTACCATGCAAATTTCCACGAATGGAGAAAGAGATGCAAATCTGTTGGAGTAAACATGAAAACAAGCATGATGGGGAAAGCTGTTTGCTGGGAACCACACATCATTTTAGATTCTTTGAGGTCCCTTGTCTGGCTCCAAGGCCTCCAGGAGCTGCAGATAGGATTTTCACTTTTCAGCAGTCTTAATACAAGCATCTATGAGCATTTCATTGATGACCTTGTAGCAGTTTCATGCTTAGTGATGTATAAATACTTCACGGACTACTTCCCCTGGAAAAATGCTGATAGATCTACTTAAGACAGAATCTGAGGTTAGCACCAACAATTATATATGTCAACCAACAATTATGTCGTCATATAGATAAGGAATGTTAAATGCTGGCTGTACCCCAGACTGGCTTATGTTATTTCTGTACTTATCTCATTTTTAGCAACCCTTCTACATTCAACTATTAAAATGAATCAAAATACCATGGGCTCAGTACCAAGGTTGTCCCCTAATATTTTCTGCAGTCATTTTCAACAGATTAAGGCAGGTATACAACCAGCCAGGTTTATCCACAGGGATATGTGGAGACCCAGCTGAAGAAGTACTTTGTGTTGTAATTAATCAGTGGAGCCAGTACACAAAGCCAAGCATATATTGGTCCAACTATCACTATAACATGGACTTACATACACCATACTTTTAAACAGCCACCAGCTGAGCTAAGTGTAACAGCACAAATCTAGCAATAGAAGGGGGACAGGATTAAAAATCTTTAAGAAATCCATTTTTAGCTCTAGGTTTATTTAATGATTCATTACTTTATATAACATCAGCAAGACACCTTATTTGCTATATTGATTTAAAGAATTTTGTTAGATATTAAAAAGTCAGTAAAAGTAACATGAGATGGTTTAGGCACGCCATACGGGATTGTTATTGAAACCTGGAAAACAGAGTTGCAATGTAAGCAGTCAAGTCAGATAAATACATCTTCCTTTTCAGCTGTTGTTTCTTAGCACTTTCCTTTTATCTTGCTACCCTTACTCCTCATTCCTCAAAGGCCCTTTGTGGATACGTAAAAAATTCAGAATATGGGCCCGTTTCTTATGCACACACTTAGAAAAGTGGAAAAGGATGTTGCATTGTGGAAGCTATTGTCACCTATTGTGGGAATGACAACTATGGGCAGCAGGTTAATGCTTCTGCTGGCTGTGAAATCAGCAGAGGGAGAAAGACTAACTCCACCTTGGAAGGAGTCAGAGCAGTGGTCAGAGTGGTGCTTCCACTTCGAGTCCCCCTCTGGAAAAATCCATTTGTCTCCATTAACAATCCACGGAGCCCAGGGAAGCAAACCTTTTCATTGAAACAACTCCATTGCCTAGTTAAAAAGTGAGGTGAATATACACTCTGCTCCTTCTGCTCCCTCCACATTATTTATTAGCAGCTTGTTGCAACATCAAGGCAGATTACAGGACTCAGGAAAGGCTACACAAATGTAGTAAAGATGAACACTGCTCAAATCCACATTTTTAAGACTAAATTCAGCTTTCTAGTATTTATTGCCCCATGTTTCAGGACATAATCCAGCTATATAGTGGCCACTAAGAGGGAACATTTTCTGGAATGTATGGCATAACAGTTATGCAATCTTAGTTTTGCTTTCCTCCAAAGTTATTGGTACTAATGTACAAAAGAGATGGGCACAAAACATTTGACTTGTTACAGTTTGGTGATCTCCATTTTCCTGATTAACGTGTGATTCCGTGTTTGATGGCTTACAATCAACATGTGTACAATAACATAACTCTGTATATTTTCCTGTGCCCATCGTAGTGATCAAAATGTACCCAACTAACAGCATTTCTTAGACTTGACCTATCCAGGTATCAGATGAACTCTACCTTTGTCAGCAAGTGCTTCCTTGCAAGTAGCACGGAGTCAGGCCCCAGCACTGCAAGAACTCACTTGTGTGTCAGTTCAATTTTGCCCATTCATTTCACTGACCAAGAAGGGGTGACTCCCACTGTGGAGATAAGAGGCCTGGAGTCCAAGAAAGCAGCTTGGCATTGCCAGAGGAAATCATATCTTATACATAACACAGTTATAGCAGACCTTGTCTTGGTAGGTATGGGGAGTAAAGGATTTGTTGTGTGCTTTATTCAGCCATTCTGGCATTATAGTCCTGGCATGCAATAATAAAAGTGAAGTCATCAGAGAAGTCACAATGGGGAGCTCTGGTGACTAACTCCAGAGTCTCCCTAGGGTACTCATTTGTCATGGGACTTGTTCACAGCTAAATGGATGGCAAAGTAGCTCATGGTACCCCTTGTTTACTTAAAGTACACTTGTCACAGAAAAGAAATAAGAGATTTTCAGTTTGTGAGAGTATAGGAAGACTTTCAGGAGTCCAGTTATATCTGTCTCGCTCCCTCTCTCTCCCTCTCAAATAATTATTATTATAATACAGGAAAAAACTAATATTTTCTTAATTATGCTGGCAAGAGGTCATTGCTGCTATGGAGTGCTTTTCATCCAATGATCTCAAATATATTTCACCTTGGAGATGGCAATGTTATTACAAGAGAGGTGTGAAAAAAAAAATAATAACCCAAATGACAAAACCCCATAAATTAAAATAAGCTTTTTCTCTTAGTAGTTTTGAACTTCATCCAATTCTCTTNAAAGTGTGCAAAGACAGTGTAGAAAACCTGGGTTTGTCCAGATTAATTGCTGTGTACAGCAATGTTACATGTTGGGATAGGAAAGACTAAGCCAGGTGCTTTTCAGAGGTGCACAAAAGAAGGCACACAGAATCACAGAATGGTATGGAAGGGGTGGAAGGGACCTCTGAACACCATCCAGTCCAACCACCCTATGCCATGGGATCATCATCTTGCATGAGATCGGGGTGCTCAAAGCCACATCTGTATATAAGGACATTCTCACCTGTGTTTTTCACATGGAAAGCACTCTGATGACTCTGGAAAGATTTTACAGAATGATAACTGTGCTGGTGGCACAAAGAAATTAAGCAAAACCAGGAATTATTACCCCGGCTGCAGCATATGGACCCTGTTAACTCTGATGGGTAAGAATAGTTGCCTGCGTGAGCAGAATTGTATTGCCAGGAAAAATTTCATATAAGTTCATATAAGTTTAAGGACTCAAAGAGAGACCAGAAGATTCACTAGCATTGTATTTCACCAAAATGTTACTCTCAGGAAAATCTGTGCAAGTGCTGTAAGTGCTTAAGTTTGTGGATCCTGAAAGCAGAATGGAGAATTACTAGTTTTAAGTGAGCTCTTCAGTTAGGTGCTTCTCAAAGGATAAGCTTCTCCTTCAAGAAGCCCATTGGCATTCATTGTCACAAGACAGAGGGAAGCATCATAAATTATACATTCACAGACTTCAAAAAGTTCTGAGGAAAAAAATAAGTAAATGGCTGAATGATGAAACAGCTTCAAGCTTCAAGCCCAACTCTTCAAAGACATCTGCACAGCAATTTTCCATGCTGAACTGGAATAAACATCACCCTTTCTTGCCCCTCTAGGTATATTTTTGCTTTTATGAACATGTTGGACAAAGGGACACAAGGAGTTTTTCAATGGTGAAGATGGAGTGAGGATTCTTTGGCTTCAGTGGAACTGTTTGGACTTTCAACAATTGAGGAAGAGGTAGGTATTGATTGCTTTGGTAAACGAGTAGTCAACTCCACTTACATCTATTCCTTTTAGTTAGTTAATTCAGAGTTCAAAATGAGGAAATCACTTTCTATGGAGTACGTATTTCCAACCCAATTTAGATGTCTGAAGTTAGGCATCATGAAACTTCATTCTCTCTTGTAATTTGGTGTTGTCATTCAGCAGCAGTGAGTATTAAATGAGGACTTCCTGAGACCAAGCAAAGGCCAGTCCAGACCATGTTCAAATCAGACTGATTCTGACAAAAAAAAACATGCTAGAAGAGTCTCACTGAGCAAAGGAATATAGCTCCCAGCCCCCTCTCCCAGGCAGGGGACTACCAGAAAATATGCAGGGTTCTGACTAGAACAATGAGAACTCGGTCATGTTTCTATCCATGTGAAAACTAGATCAACAGACAGAAATGTGCTAGCAGTGGGGGAAAGGAGTTCAATTGTAGTTGGCTGACACAAAGCTGCAAACATAATAGCATTTTGCATGTGTAATATAGAAAATGGGGCATTATTTTCCTGGGATCAAGTCCCTGCAAGTAAGAAGCAGTGAAAGAAATACTGCAGCTTTGCATTTCCACCATCTCCTTCTTCCTTCCTTAATTAACAAGTCCTGTGTGTAGGAAACAAATCATATTGTTTAACTTGGTTTCTTGGGACACAGGATTTCCAATGGCATCCAAATAATGACACTTCATTTGGAGAAATCATCCTTAATTTTTTAAATTATATATTTAATATTTAAAATATATTTATACCTATAAAACTTTTAAGTGATGGGGTGTTTTCTTTCCCCTCAGAGGAAATTTCCTAAAGGCTGCCATATGACCAAAAGTTATGTAGCAGCTGTTCTAAAATAAGATATGGCAAACTCTTCCAGCCTGAAGAACCCCATCATAGTTTGTGTCAGCTAAGCCAATTTGGGTTTCTGTGTGTAGGCAGTTGGATACGTGAAACTGCTGTCTGCTAGATGGTCCATTCAGCTTCTGTTTAGGTCTGTATGCCCTCACCCACATTGCAGGATCTGAAACTAGAACAATATGTATTTCCTGATGTAGTTAGGAGGGTGTAGGGAGGATATGGTCTTTTAACAAGTGGAAGGAAACAATGAAAGTGCAGAGATTAAAGATCAGAATGCAACTCGATCTCTTAGGAACCAAAAATGAAAGGTAAATGTGGGCACAGCTTCTGAGAACCATAGGCTTTAGCTGTAGTTTCTCCTCACATAACTTATTGTGACTCAGGTCACAGTCTCAGCTCGGGCAAGTTACTCAGAAAGGAAGGAAATTTCCCATGTCACATCTGAAGGTTAAATTGAAAAATAAGGAATGATTAAAAAATTAGAACAATTCTTCAGAAAAGACAAATCTAATAAAGTAGGGAATTGTGACTCCTAAAAAAGTGGTAAGAATATGAATCATGTAATGAGTAAGGGCAAAATTATGCTAATAGAGACAATCATGTTACTCTGGGAATGATTATGCTAAGCCTCTGAGCATGCCCTGTATAAATTAGTGATTTCCTTAAACCTGAAAAATCTGAAACAAAAATGAATGTTCTTGTAGTGAGAAAAATGGATAAGTATGGGGAGGGGAGGGCAAGGTCATATTATTATGATTATAAATATTTCAAAGCTATTGGGCATATCTCGTGCTAATTGCCAGTCCTATTTCACTAAAGGTGAGTATGAGAATCTTGCCAAACCTCCAGTCTAGAGGTAAATCTTTGATCATTATTTTGCGCTAGGGGTAGAAAAACAGTAAGAAAAAGGCAAAAGCCCATCTCTAATTGAATTCAGTAGAAGCCCTAAGGAACAGATTATACCTCTAGGTAAAGGTCTTGCTACTATCTGACAAATATAGTTGTGAAGGAATTACTTCTCCCCTAGAACAGGAAGGCCGCAATATGCTCCATCCTTGCCATGTGGGATGCATGCCACCTCCTCTGCATCAGCTTGGCTGTTAACACTTGGTAATTTCCTACTCACTTCAATCCCTTCCTGCTCACAGGGGAGGTGGGAAACTCTTGATTTCTTCTATGCAGCAAGCCTAAGAAAGATCTAAGGAGTGCATACAATAGCATGGGGAACTGTAGCACATTAATTTAGATATCATGACCTTAACTTAGATAAAGGGTTCAAGATTGTTCCAGGAAAATTTACATTTTTCACCATTTTGCTTTCAATTTTATTCAAGATAACTGTTGTCTCCCGAGCCTTGATCTAAATTTTCAAGAAGTGTAGAGAAATCCTGAAGATGGTGATTATTTTTATTAAGAAGAGAAGGATCAAAGAAAGCTCAAATGAAATTTGAATTAAAACACCAGGTTAGTTCAGTACTTCAAACTGCAACACTGACTCCATAACCGGAGCGATGTCTAAAGCAGATCCAAGTTTGTTTTGCAGAGGCATGTTTCAAGTGAACTCGGATTACTGAGCAGACCATTCAAAAAAATGCCACACACCTCTGATGGCAGCTGCTTGGAGGGCATCAGCCCTTTGAGAGACAGATTCAGTGACACCACAGAGGCACTGCTGTCATGCAGAGGCATAGGCCTCTTGGAAGGGCTCTAAGACAGCTTGTTCCAGGCACTGAGCCTGCTGCCATGACCCTCAAACACTCAAACACACCAGGACACTGTGCTGCAGCCCCACAGGGCTGAGCCATGGAAATGAACAGAGAAAGCCTCTCTTGTTCCTCCTTTAATTGCTCCAGGGTGCTGCCTGTGTCTGAAACAGACAAGCATATATTCCTTTTTTTGTGTGTGAGTAGAATAATTGTATTTACATCTGAAGTGCAGAGCCAAAGGAAAAGGAGGGCCCCCCCGACCCTTCTCCTTCATCATCTTCTATTATTTTCCTACCTGAAAACCATTCATAAAGTCAGGACAAAGGAGGTTTGTAGCTAAAGGAAAGAAGCTGCTATAGGCAGATCCACTAATCTTGCTTACTTCAAGTAACACTGTATTTCGCCAAGCAACATCAAAATAGCCCAGTAAGACACATTCCACAAAGAATGTGATATTCAATTGTACAGGTGAGTTTTTTTCCTAGGAGTATAATGAAGCTCTCTTAGACCTCCTTGACATTTTAGAAGAGTCACAGGAGATTCTCCCACAGCACTGGGTGTCCCTAGTATTTTGAAACAAAGTGTTTCAAAATTCTTAAAAAGCACTCTACAGAACCTGAAGGGGAAGAGTATCCCAGAAAGTGAACCAAACTATTAGTCCTTACTATGTAACTTAGGGGAAAAAAAAAAAAAAAAAAAAAAAAAAAAAAAAAAAAAAAAAAGAGAGGCATCTTGAACCAATTAAAACCACTTTTCCGTATTGCAGTCAAAGTCAATTCTTGATACAGAAGCTTTTCTTTGTTTTTCAACTCTCATTTCTTTCTTTCTTTGGCAGGAAAATATTTTAAATTATTTTTTTCTTTATCAAGGGAAAAATGTTTTGCCTCTATTTTTTTCAGATTCAAAAATGATTACACTCAAGCAAAGTTTAAAAAAAAACACACAACAACAGTTAAGCAATGGGAAGCACAAAACATTTATGCTACAAGAGTACGTTTCTAGAAGTTGTGAGAAGCTGAACTGAGAGTATGTCAACAATTTCTGTTGCTGCTGCTCTCCTGCCAGAGTTAGGACTTGAATGAAAACATATAGACTTTGGGAGCTTTTAAGATAAGGAGGCATAAACTGTGAATTCAAATTCGGACCTTCACCAAGATGACATGCCTAGAATAGACAACCCACACCAGGCTGGACAAAATGTGAGTCATGATCAGAAGGAGTTAGGACCAAAACTATGTAGCATATATCTGACCATTGAAAGTCTGAACTTGTCTATTTTCTCTATGACTACAGAAAACTGAGAGCACCCTCTAAATTTAAAGTTGTGGTTCCCGAAATCATATCAAACCAGACTCTATGAAACACACGGTGTTGCTTTGGTCTGTGTAGTATTATGAATAAATTGTACAAAAGCACACAAATATCTTCTCGACACCTCCTTTCCAAGCCATTAATATCATCTGTTCATACACATGGGGAAAGGTGAGATGCAAACCACTGTAACTAGAAGGTAGAGGTATCAGTGAGATAATAGTGCTGTGACCTCTGAAGTTTGAGTATCTGGAAGCAAGGAGAACCTGCCTGGAGCCAGTGCCCTGAACTGACCCATCCAAATGGTGAGAGATGTTGGAAACTCCTTTTCATTCTCAAAAAAGGAAGGGGTAAGAGACCTGGCTGTACAAACACAAGTTGATACTGCTAAACTTGCCATATCTATGGTCTTTCTTGAGTCAGTATTCTGTGCTGATTTTGTCTGCTATTTCTACTGCATACGGTATAGTTTTTTGCATTAAATGTGATTTTTAGAGGTTTGCTTTTGCATCTTGCTGTCAACCCCCACACAGACACTTCTGTTTTTGTAGAAAGCACTTTTATTTCTTGGATCTACAGCACTATTGAGTGAGTCTTTGCTGAAATTGTTTTTGATTTTGTTCTCTTTTATCTTTTTTAATGGTATTTCCAACCAAATTGACTTGCAGATGCTAATACTTTGACAACTAAAGAAGCAGGTATGTATGAGTTGTCAACTTGCAGTCAGTTTTTCCAGAGGCAAAAAGCAACATTTCCCCAGTTTCGCCTACCTACCCGCATTTCAAAGGCTCTTTAAGACTCTTGTGGACATGTAGCTCTAAAGCATTTAAGAAGCTTCACAAGGATTTAGCCATGCAATTCGCATAGTGTCTAATAGAAATTATGTGCTTAATACCCCATGCAATCATTGGACTTTTTTTTACAATAGCTGGGCAGTTTGTATTTGCAGAACTGTGGTCAGAGCTCTCTGTTAAACATCAGAGGGGAATTATGAAACCTCTTTGCACAGTAACTCACTTTTAGGCCCACACTGGTCTGATCTTTCCATATTAGGCTTGATATGTTGAGTCAAGCATTTCAACCTCTAGCTTCCATCGAAAGATAAATGACAGCTGTCTCTGAATTAATGGAACATGAGAGCAGATCACTGCTCTGCACACTGCACCCTATGAAATGTTTAAGTACACGTTCACCTGACCTGACCTTGCTACTTCCACTTTTCCAATTTGTTTTCTCATGATTGAGAAAGGTGAGCGAAAGGTTCAGCACCCATGCAGGATGTTTTAGTCATACAGTCCTGTGACATCCATCAAAAATTGCCTCTGTTTCTCTAAAATCAAAAAGGTAGTTTAATACAATTTGATCCTATTTAAAAAAAAAAAAAAAAAAAAAAAAAAAAAAAAAAAAAAAAAAAAAAAAACACCAAAGCTCTATGAATTTCATAAGATTTTCTCCTCCTATTATGTTTAATATTTTTGTTAAATACTTTCCTGTGAAATACTAGGGTCCCAATTGTGTTACTCTGGATAAATCAGGTGGCATTTCATTGCCTATAGTACAGTATGATACCCCACCTCAACCCACCCCCAAATAAGAAAAAAATATATCAGGAAGTATACTCTTGAAGTGTTTCTGGAACAGTAGGATGAAATTATGTCACTCAAGGTTTTGTCTTGTTTTGCTTTTAAATTCTTGACCATGTAGCAAACAACCACTTGAACCAGAAACCATGTATGTTCTATATATAATATATATGGTAAATATATGGATGTGCTTATATATGTAGCATATGATATTTATGTGTTTACAGTATTAAAAATAATACACTATTTGTATTATTTTTACAGGTAACAAAGTAAGAGTTTGAAGAAGATCAGCTTAACAGCAAAACAGAGTAGACTAAGCCAGGACTTGTCTCTGAAAACAAATTTGTAATTTTATCCAAATGTCCCAGTGTAAAAATAATTACTATGGGGGCCTTAATTAGGGTAAATAGGACACCAGTAAGCTGTCTTAACACTGTGGTGCAGACTGCAGTGTATCCTTTCCAATACAGCTTTGGCGGCCTGAGAGAATGAGCCTTTGGGAATGCAGGTCCCAAAATTACACTGAGATACCAGCCTGTAGTGATTGTGATGGACAGCTGAGTACAGTAGGATATGGCAACAGTAAGAAGGATGAGAAAAACAAGTATTTCAAGACATCCATAAATACATTTTAACAGGAACCTCTCTTTTACAAGCAGGATAAAGGTGATGGGCTGACCTGAGACTCAATCAGAAAAGGTCAGTCCACCAATTGCTCACGCAAAAAATGTCACAGCACTTGTGGTCCGAATTTCAACACACAGATGTTATAATGGCTTTCCAAGATGGGTATTTATGTGCTTGACTGTATTGCAATTTCTGTAACATCAGTCATATCCTAATCACTGCTACTGAGATAAAGCAAAATAGATCCAAAAGGTAGGAGAATCAGACATGGAAACTGAATTTTTTAGAATAAGGTACCTAGATTTCTATCTGTGAGGTTCAATTAGGATGTTAAAAAAGGTAGAGATTTGTGTATGTATGTTTCTGTGCATGAGTCTTTAAACATATTCTAGACATCATTTTTATTTTGAATTCCATTCTATGGCAATATGAGGAGAAAAATTTCCATACAAATGCAAATAAAGGCTGAGTAAAAGTGTGTGGATGAGACCAAAATAAGAACTAAGACAGGATTTTGTTTTTCAGTGATCTGAACTTGACATTTTCATAAGCTTCTCTTATGGTCCGTAAAGAAAATAAGAACAGAATCAATGTCTGTTGTTTTTATAGCCAGTCTCAGAGTTTCAATACAGAAGAATGACATTTGGCCTCATCAGAATAAAAAACTGGGTCTGTATGTGCCTCTTATGCCTCTGCTTACTTGTACTCATCTCCTGGGCATGGCAAGCATACTTCTGAACCATAAAGACCTGGTCACAATCTAAGGCTTTTGGCTTTCTCTTTGACCATTTGAATGCAAAAAAATATGTATTATTTTTATGCACTTAAGTTTGTCTTGGCTGTTTACATGCTGGTATTCTGTGAATGGAGCATACTAGTCATAATAGAGATATGTACTGAAAATGTTTAAACAGAGACGTCAAACATACACATGATAAGGTACTAGAAGAATATTCTTTATTCAAGGTCTTCATATGACTTTAGGCTTCTTATGGTCTAAGGAATTGGCAACTTCACCAAAAGTGCAAACAAGATGCAGCTTTGGTAGTTCTTATGAAGTTAAAACTCAAGACCAGATTCACAAGGGTTCAAATGTGACATGCTTGTCTGTAAAGCATATTTGGGACGATGGTATGAATACTAGGTGCCGTGCTACCTGAATAACACTAACAACAGAAAAACAAACCAGGAGTTAAGTACTTGAGAGCAGAGAGCTGAGGAGAAAAATTATAAACTGCTTTGCTCCTCAGCAGCACCAAATGGAGCTAAAAATTTGTAGCCTATTTTTTATGTATTTGTAGCCTGAAGGAAACCACAGCATTCCATGAACAATATGTGCACAGCACCCTGAAATTACATTGGTGGGGAATGGCAGCTAAACCATAGTTTAATGCCATAAACACAAACCTAATTTTCTAATAATAAATAATGGAAACATGAGTGTCCACACCAAACCGAAGGAACTGTGTCATTTTGAAATGCCATGGGGAAGAGTCAAAGGCCTAGCCTAAATCCTGGGGACTAACAACTGTCAACACAGTTTGAAACAAGCGAACCAGATGACTACATCCTGCATTGTCTTTTCCAGGAATGAAAGGGAGGAATGAAATTTAGACCCAAATCCAGTTTGTGAATAGGAAGCTCTATGCAAGTTCGCATTCCAGAGATTTTATATCTTTGCAGTGGTTACTAGTGTTCAACTCATTACCAATGCATCATTAAAAAAAAATTAAAAAGCCTGCAGCAAAGGTTTATTTTGCTCTGCTTTTCCATCTAGAGTTACAAGCATTCAGATCATTGTGTAAATTTGATTCTTATTTAAATCAAAATTGAAAAGCAACCTCAGACTTTGAAGGAGCATTCGCTAGATGAAGATGTGCACCCAGGCCTGTTAGAGATTTTCTGTACCACTGGCTTCCTGCAAGTCCCTGCAGGAAGGTATGACTCTGATTCAAGGATGATTTTTAGGAGGAAGAAGGGTAGAGGAGAAATAGAGCAGATGTGTGTATGTGCCTAGTTTATTGCTCCAGGAAGCATTGATGCATCTGTAGGTCCAATTCTTGATAGAGTTGTGCTGGTGGTGGAGGTTTTTTGATCTGTTTTTTTGTCAGTCGCTGTTTGCCATAGGCCAGATCACCAAACTAAGTTCATGACATGTCTTTAATGAAAAAAAAAATTGTTTCTACCTTTACTAAAGAACGTAAAAAGTAATTTCTGGCAATGGGGGAAAGTCTAAAAACTGCTAGCCGAAAGTATTTACAATCATAAAGAGGAAAAATTATATTTTTTATTCTCATAATTTTCAAGATGTGAGATATTAAATTTAAGTGTAATAAAGGGAAACACTTTAAGAATGATGAGTGAAAAAGAGGAAAATTTATCTGTTTAGATAAATTGTCCATGTTCCAGCTTTTCATCCTTATTCCGGAGTCTTAGTAAGAACATCCTGTATAACATTTCTTCCCTTGAGGTAAAAACTTCATGAAACTGGTACATTTTCACAGAGGAACAGAACCCTGTTGTAAGCCACCAAGTTGAATTTGGAAGGAAAACAGGCGTGAAATTTTGTGAAATGTTATCCTTATTGGCTTATTTCTTATTCTGTAATATTAAATAAAAAACTTTTTTTTTTTTCCCTCTTTTTCAATCACATTCAAGTGGTTTGTTTGGTCTTTTTTACAACCTCAGTCCACTTCCTGTGATATTCCCTTCCTTTCTGATACTTGATTTGGCAATGCCAGTCACCTACCTTGCGTGAACTTTTGACTCTGTCCAGACTTCACAGGGTACCAGTGTGTATCCTCTCTACAACTTGAAAGAGCCTTCCTGCTGGACTCTCTTTTGGGAAGCTCTAGTTTGAGTCAGGAAGGTCAGAATGTGCCTGTGGGGAAAGGGCAGGGAAGAGAACCATTGAAGAAGAGGTGATTCCAACTTTTCCCAGCCACTTTCCTGCTAGCACTGCAGGAAAAAGTCTTAGATGTAGTGCTGCGCATTCACGTGGTCCTGCACAAACATCCAGGCAGACAAACAGGGGAGACAGAGTGCTCCTTGCACTCATTAAGGAATTAGCAGGATGCAATCTAGCTCTATATAATTAGTCAGTGAAACTCATTCACACTACAGTGATCACTATTATTAGGGAGAAGCAGCAGCATAGTGGGAAAGTGTCAAGCAAACCTTTCTGCCCAAAGGGCCTTGGTCAGAGCAGCCAGCTGCAGGCTCCTTCAGCTGCTGGGTCAGGGTCACTGATGAACCTTCTGTTGTGCTAAAGGAGCAGACAAGTGGTTTGCTCACTAGCAGGGACAACATTTATTTTCTTCTTGATATTTCTGCTGTTTTGAAGCATAGAACACCAAGTAAATAAACCTGCTGCCTGTGCAAAGGGAAGTAAATAAAGTATCTGAAGAGTAGAAAGGGAAATTTTATATGGAAAAGCCTGATTTTTTTTTCCTCCAAGAAGTGCTGTACACATCTGCAAGCTCAATGCATTTCTCTAGAAGGGATGACTGAGAGGGAGTGCAGAAACACTCTTCAGAATTATGCTAAAGAAAATACCACTTGTGGAAGGGCAAAAGCAACACAATAGGTAAAAGAGAAGTGGAAATGGATGTATTATATCACCATCTATTTTCTGATGCACACACTGAAGAAAGATTGCCTGTTCTGATGCCTGTACAATAGTGCCTGGCTAGATCTCATCTCAGCACAGTGTATCACTGTGCTTTCAAGCACACTTTCAAGCAGCCACTGTCAGCATGCAACTACCTGAAAGACACATCTACAAAGTGATTCCAATGCAGGGAGCTGCCTAAGAGACTTATTATACTGTAATAATATAAATATGTAAACATTACACACTAGAAGACTTATTGATCCTTGCTACCAGACATGACATCATTATTAATAAAAATGTAATGGGAGAGCTATAAATATGCAAAATAATAGCGTATTAACCTAAATAACACCAACAAATTGTACAGCTTAGCATAAAATTGAAAGCCACTAACCAAACACTGTGCGGTTTGCTCATACTAGAAGCAGTCAAGAATCATACATAATGCAACAGTGCAACTGCTAACAATAGTCTCATGAAGATAATTTAGGCTAGAACTGGACAAGCTCCAGGAAATCTGCCTGGAGAGCTAATGCTGAGCTTTTCTTCTCTTTTTCAGTGAAAGACCTCAGACTTCTTTGGCTCACTGTCCCAAGTGAATCTTATTAAAACGGAAAGGATAATTTGAAAAGTTAGGGAAGAGGTAAACAACCTATAAACAATACAAATATACACAGATATATTAAAAATAAAATAAAATAATTTTTAAAAACAAACTGCAAAAAACCCCAAAATCATTCCCCTTCCCCCCCCCCCCAAAAAAAAAAAGAAAAAAAAGATCCACTAGATGAGTCCAGACAGGTTAGAAAAGGAATAAAAAAAGCAAGAAAAATGAGGAAAAATTGAGACCATCCATTGCCAAATGTTATTCATTAAATAAAAGTACTACACTGCAGAAAAGAGTCCAGAGAAAGTTAGATCTCCTGGCAAAGAAATGTTAGACTATAAATTGCTCAAAACTGGCACCATATTTTATATTGCTCTAAATACTGATGATTTTCAACCTATATAAATAACATTATTAGTATAAAAGCATTTCTTATAAAGATTAGGAAGACACACCACTAATGAGAGTGGTGAGTATGCTGCAGTTCAAGCAAAATAATAGGCTTAATGCAGAAATTACTTATGGAAGTTTTTTCCCGTGTATTATGCAAAAGGTCAGACTAGCTCCTCCAGATGGTCTGTTGTGGCCCCACAGTTTACAAAACTCAGACATTTTAGCTGACAAAGGCTTTTCCTCTCTTTTAATGTTTTAAATTTTTTTTTTCCAATGAGATGAAGCAAGAAGCAACACTAAATTCTTAAAAAATGTATATTAAAATAACAGCATTAGTTCTGACAAGGACTTAGTGAGTCAAGGGCAGTGTGAAGAATGTGAATCCTTGGCTTGTGATGTCAACAAGTCTGGCCTGTCCCACATCCAGAGATCCCACTAGATGCTGGAAGAACCTGCCACCAAAGGTAGAACTAGCAATAATGTCTCTCTTTTACTTGGCAACTTTAAGACCTGAGGAAGAGTATTTTAATTTTTTTTTTTTTCTCTTTTTCCAAAATATATTTGCTGAAATTTCCATTGAGTGAGAAATATGAAAGATTTAGTTCAGTTAAGTGCAATCAAAAGACATACACAGAAAAGAACAACTTAAATATATTTCAAATCACAATTCCTGTGATTTAGTCTTAATTGCATTTACAGCATGATCTTAACAAGGTGTCTATTATTTGCTATTAAATGCAAATTACCTAATAGTACTTGAATGGTACATAAACCTTTCACTGAACCTAGCCTAAATTTGGACTTTGTAATGAAGTCTCAAACTAGATAAGACTTGGAGGGCTCCATCATGAAACAATAAAGACTAAAAGTTAAATAGTACTTTTCTTAAAATCACTGTGGAGACTTTATCTAGGTTATCCTCAACCCCTTCCTCATGATAAGTTTTAAGTGTTGGTAAACCATTTGAAAAGCAAGTGTATGTTTGCTCAAAATTGTTCTCTTAATGCCACTGCTCTTTTAATTTCTACTCTACTATATGGTTTGCAAAATTCTCATAATTTGTTATGATATATGGACTTTATCTTACATCCTTAACTCAATCTGGGGGTAACACAGATTTTCTTAAGTATTTTTCCAATCTTCACCATCAAGGAGGAGATGACTTAAAAAGAAAAAAGAAGAAAACACACCTTAAAACCTTGGAACTCAGCAAAAAAAAAGAACCTCCAAATAATTAAGTTCACCGAGAACCTGGTGGTTTGCTTTCCTCAAACTCAACACCTGAAGATTTGAAATTGTTCAGGCCATTCAGATAATGTGAACACTATTTTATGGCAGCTCAATGTCAAAGTCTGACTTTATATATACACACACATGTTAAAACTCCCACACTTTGCCACAGCACACACTGCCAGCCTGAGATGGGTAGGCTGAGGAACTGAGACACGGAGATGAGAAACAACTGAGCATAAGAAGCTCGCTGGATCAGGGGCAGAGGGAGACAGAAATCTCAGTTCTGGTCATGAAACCAAAGCCCATCCTAAGCACAAACTCTTTTCCATGCCCC
>WEIU01016818.1:3311-22247 GCA_013389925.1 Aegithalos caudatus | reverse complement strand
TTTTTTTTTTTTTTTTTCTTAACGAAATGTCACTTTTCATTTAGTATAAGTGTTACATACTGCTATATTAAGGACATAAATATTGCTGTTTCTCACTATTTGAACATAGAGAGGTATTTTAGTTAAACATTAGTGCTAAATTCTATCACTTTGGCTTCTTCCCAACTGGTGATTCAGAAATGAAGCTTATTTGAGGGAGAATTTCACAGGCAGCAGATGATATTCTGAACTGAAACAGTGTTTGGTGGTTTTGGCTGTTCAATGATTCTCATTCCTCCCTAAGTTCTTCTTAGTGGAGGTGGAGAAGAAAAAAAAGGGGAAGGAACTTGTTACATGTCCTTTATGTTCGTGCTTAGTTTTACAAAAACTTCTGTGGGTGTCTTAAGTTGATGTGCAGCCTTTATTCACAATATTCCCTTTTAATCATTCCTTAAAGTTCACTTAGTTTACATTGTTGGGAGTCTAGCACTGAGTTCAATAGACTGGAGGAGTCTTACAAAAAGACTAGATGTGTGTATTGGAAAAAAAAAATAAAAAAGAAAGAAATTTAAAAGAAAAGAATTAAAGTTTCTCATTTGTCGTCTTTAAAAGAGGAACCAAGTGACATTCAACACCAAGTTCAGGAATATACCATAAATATATTGCAGATGGCAAAGTACATTAGTAGCCTGCGGAACCTATTGCCAAGGGAGACCAAGAATAAACTGAGATACAGAGAGAGACTACACATTCCAGCAGACAAAGACAATGCTTACTGTTTCAATAGGGTGAACCAGCAGAGGCTGTAGCACTGTCAGCCCAGCACATCCTCCTCTCCAGCCATGGCCCAAACATCAGGACTGCTCTGCTGGTGACTGCATCACCTCCCAACAGCCTACTTGAAAATATCAATTTGAGTCAAATCTGTTGGCCATGCCTGGGTTCCTAGAACCTATCACATAGAAGGAACCCTCAACTCCAGGATGCATGCCAGCACAGGCACTGTCACCTCTCAGTCCTACCCACAGGATCTGCTTTGGTCTACCTTCAGGAAGCAGATGCAGCCAGCACATACAAATGATCTTGAATGGAATAGGAGCAAACACATATAAGTGCAAAAGGTCATAAGGAATCACAAGGAGGGACTTCTCCAGATATGGATGTTTTTGCTTCACTGACTTTTTGAGCTTTCTCTGAGTAACCAGACAAGATAGATCATCATCTGACCTGGGACTGTATTTCTAAATGCTAAAGTGACATTTGACAGAAAAACGTGTTATACATTCTCAATTAAATTATTCCATATATTATCTTTTGGGGTCTAAGGTCCTCCTAAGGGCTAGGCATGAGTGTGTTACAGGAGCACAGTATACTCTTCTCTGAGGGTTGGCTGTAAGATCACTCTATCAACATGCAAGGGTTCAGCTTTTGCAGATGCAGACCAAGACAAGTTCACCTTTTCTCCATCAACCTTTCCACATAATGTACCACAGCCTAATTCTGAGACTTCTTACATCTGATGCAGAGATTGCATGCTAGTTACCACATTTTAAAGAGTAAGTTTGATAGAAGCACTCATCTCCTTGAAATGACAGGCAATTGCCAGACAGGAACTCCCCCCTGTAAAATAGTGAGATCTTATCTTTAAAAGAACAGAGATGACACTCATTATCATTATTTTGGATGTTTTATGTAATTAAAACTTAAGCTTAAAAGTATTATAACTGTCTCTTTTTTATCCCATTCAATGCTTCTCATATACATATAAACATACGCACACATATAAATATGTGTGTATATGCATAAGAACATGGCTGTGGTTCTTTTCTGTGCTTTTAAAAAGAGCACATCTTTCAAAGGACAAAACATCTTTCATTAAAACAAGGATTTCAAGATTAGACAGCACAGTATTGTGCTGCTTTGAAGCCCCCCAACAACTGAAGAAAAGATACATTCATATATTATTCTGTGTCATAGAGTTTATCTTCTTGGATTTCAGAGCATAAAAGGAACAATTAGCAATAGGCACAGCTCCACTTCAGCATCTGAACAAACATGAATGTTGTAGATAGTCAGAGCTAAATCTTGCTATTGATTTCAGCAGGAGTTGCAATAATAACTCATAGACACATTAAATCCTGCATTTTAAACAGTTTTAATTCTCATTTTCATATTGGTTTCCTACATTAACAAAGATTTTCCTACTATGGATTGTGAAATGTAAAAAAAAAAAAAAATTTTTACCCTTAGCCTAACTAACTAGTTTTCAGCAGAATCTGTAACATCTGGGTCCAGCCTTATACACTGCAATAACTGTAAATGCCAAAAAGAGCCAACTGTTGCTAGCCAGAAAGGCTTATTTATGGACAGTGGAGGGAGTGGATAATAAAACATCTCAGCAGGGTGCTTATGCCAAATGACTTTTTTTTTTCCTATATATTTCCTTAAATAATTTTTTATTAAAATTATGTATAAGTGCTACGCATTTCCTTGGAGAGAGCACAACACTTAATTTTATTTCCTTTTTACACAAATATATATTTTAAAGAAGTTATTAATGAAAGAAAATGTGAAGTGGTAAAACTTGTGGCAAAGCACTTATTTTATTTCTACGTTGAAGTTTGTAAAGCCATGCTTCCAAAGGAGAAGAATAAAAATAGCATTAGCAAGATTTTGCATGGCAACTGTACATGCTAAATACAGTGCAAAACCTTTCAAGCCTCTTGAAAAAGTAACATTGCTGCAATCAGTTCTTAGTGCTTTTACTATGGTTTGCACACTAAAATGTACTCTAAACAGCTGGGATTTATTTTTGGTAGAAATGGAATATCAGCCTTTGTTTATAGTCTTTGTACTTAGGGTCTGGAGAGATGGTATTGAGAAGGGAATGGTCTATGGCTCTTCAGTCAATCTTTTCTGGAATGTGCTAAATGGCATTAAAAAAAAAAAGGAACAAGATCCTTCCTTCACCTCTGCTACCACAGTATTTAAGGGAAGAGAAATCTGTCTTGTGGTTTTCCCACTGTCAAAAAAAGAGCAGGCTAAGGACTGACAATTAAAGCCCAATGAAGACTGCACTGGCATTGCTACTAACTGATGTTCAGAGACACTGTCAGCTGTGAACTTGCCTTTGCCTCTTTATTCTGCTTGTCTTCTGTACCTCTGAGGAATGCAGCTGGCAGTTTTCCTCAAAATGCTGGTAGTAAATCAGGATGTAAGCAGACCCTCTGTGGTCCCACAGAAACATACAGGCTTGTATTCTTCAGTCTGTCTACTAAGGAGCAGTGAAAGCTGGCAGAAGTCCAAGTACACTCATAAGGTATCCTTTTACTTTTACTGCTGGTATTCACTATACTTTACCCTTACTGCTCTGTCTTTCTCAGCTTGATGAAGAGCCTCTTTGGAAAACTAGCTACCACTTCACCCATTTCCAAACTGCTTCCCTCTCTTGCCCCATGCCTTCTTGGACTTCCCCACTCCCCTTTCCAATTCTAAGGCTGCCTCTATCACTAAGCCTGCACTGAAATTCATTAATGTGTAGTACAAAGAATCCATCTCAAAGACACCGCAGTACACGTTTCTTATGCATTGGTACAGAGCACTAAGGACAAAGGCACATTGTACAGTAACGTGATTGGTTTTATTCCCTTGCTTATAGCCTAACAAAAGCTGGAAATTAGCTTTCAGCTCATTTCTCTTCTGCCTTTTGCAAACCTGCTTTGCAATATTTCTAGAGGACCCTTGAATACCTTTTAGGCATCTGAGCTCTTGTGGTCCAGTAGTCTTTGGGCTGCAGCATCTGCGGGCACATCGTTCATAGCCCCAAGCTCCTTGTCCCCACAGTCTGCAGGAGCCAGGTCTGATGTTCCACCCACATCCTGATGCTGACTGAGGATGAAACTGCACCCACAAATGTGCCGAGGAGCAGCAGGAGCAGTGCAAGTGAGCAGCTGAGGGGCACCACAGCGCAGGCAGTGTCTTTCCTGCCAGGGCATCCTTGGGCAGTGTCAGGATAACGACCAGGACAAGAGATCTCAGGCTGGGCAGGGCAGTGACCCGTGGGCCACGGACAGAGTTGGGGGAGGAACCATGCAGTCAGGTCAGGGCCAACAGCCAGGGTGTCAGTGGTGTCAGAGCCATGACAAAGTGTCCTGTGAGCCAGATGTTCCGGCCCCACTCTGCCTGCAGGAGACAGCTGGGTGGCCCTGGTGGTACACAGAGACTTTGATCAGTTCAGATTTTCTGTCTATTCCTCTTTGCTCTTCACCCATGCTCTGAATCATGAAGACAGCCATGTGAATTAACTTTTCTACATGTCTAGACTGAAATAAGGCACAAGAATATACTTTATTCATCTCATTGCTTCTGCCTATCAGTAAGGCTTTACTTACGGGTAGTTGAACCATATCTGCAAACCCTATGATGCCACTGGTAAACCAGGAGGGGGCAAACTCACTCTCTCATGCCCTTGTGCTCCAGAAGGTCTGCAAGACAAACATGAAGGCATTCACAGCTAATGTCTTCCAGGCCTCATACTCCTGAGTTTGAAAAGTGATTTGTATCTTTTTATGAGGCAACCTCAACGGCTTGCAGGCTGTTGGGACATTGATATAGGTCATGTGTTAGAGAGATAAATTGGCCATCTATACCTTGATACAGAGAGCCACTGCACCACAAATGCACGGGGACTATATCATCATTCCCATAATAACACATTAGCATTCCCCTTTGAGCTGTCGTCTGTGTTATCCCCATTTTTCATATCACACGTCCTCTTTTGTAACACCTGAAAGCATTTCTTTACTGCCACGAGAAAAATAAAAGACACCAGTATTACAATGCATGCTTATTCTCAGGTACCTGCAAAATCTGATGTTTTGACATTAAAAGTCTCTGGCAATCAGTTAGTCATTTCACAAAGACTGAATCAGCGCTGTCAAAGATTTATTGTTTTAAATCTTTCCTATTACACATCCATTCACTTTGCCAAGCAGTGTCTTTTAATAATTCTGTTCAGACTCTCAACACTGCTCCTGTCACTGCTGTTCTTGCACAAGCAGTACAATCAATAGATGGATGGACAAAATTAAATCATTTAATGGGTTCTGGTTGAGTTGATTTGGGTCACAGGGTTCCCCAATGCTTCTGCATTATTTCATATTCTTGTACTGCCACAACAATTGCATGTTTCCACTTGGTTGCTCTCCTACAGCATGTAATAACAGAAGATCTGGGCTGGTTGGATGATTGTGTGGAGTCATGAGAGAAGCCTCTGATCTAGCTGGTCAAAACCACTGAGGTTTATTTTTGAAGAAAGCATCTAGCAGTCAAAATCATTTATCTAAACATGCTCCTTCCTTTCTCTGGAGAGGATCATGCCTGTTCTACAAGTGTGCACATTCTTATTTTCTCAGTATAAACATTGATATGCGATAGAATCTCATCACAGAATACATAGGCCGCACTTTCTATGCCTCAGCTCACATTGGAAAGGAAGCATTTGCCAAGAATCATTGTCCTATGGGGGAAAGGAATGGCTTTAACTACTTCTTCTCATGACTTTAGCAAAAATGGAGTTCTAATCCTGGAGTCATGCTAAATAGAATTATCCCAAGCTCCCTAGCAAGGCATGCATCCCTGTGTGTGGAAATAGAGATGTCTGGAACTTACTATTGGAGTTTGATGGGTGGAAGTTAGAACAGAATGGTTCCCAGCCATGTGTAAGTTCACTGGATCACCCATAGGGCTGCTGTATATCAACCAAAACTACAAGAGTTCTCCAGTTCCCAGCTGCTGGCTTAGCAAAACTCAAGGATGATTTAAAGGCATCTGTCTTCTGATATTGTTCTCTGGTGAAAGCAAAGAACCATTTATGCTTTTCTCATAAGGGGAAGAGGCAGAGAGGAAGGGAAACAAGATATGGAATTCTGACAAGCGGCAGGGTCTTATGGATGTTAAAGAAACCAAGAAATCTACACTATTTAATATGCTGAGAGCTCTGTATCTGAATGAAGGGTGGGAAAAAGTCCATGCAAGCTATAATGAGCAAGTTTCTTGCCAGAACAGCCAGAAGTTGCTCTTCACCACACTTCCTTACCAGGAGTCTGGCAGCACAAGTTACAGCTGCTCTATGTTGTTAGAAAGCCTGTGGGAAACTAAGGTAGAAACACCTGAGAAAGGTTTTGAGTTTCACAAATGAATGTAAATATATGTTCATTTGAAGCACATGAGAGATGAATCCAGCTGACAATGTGCTAAATATTATGGTCTACTACAGAAATATGTAATTGTAAGCATGCTTATTTCACTATGCATAATCAGGTTGGGGATTTGTTTGTTTTTTTTTTTTACAATGTTTTATTTATTTTATGGCATGAAACGGTTTGGAGTAAGTAGGCTTTTTAATCTGTTTCTAATTGGCATGTTATACTTCTGAATCAGGAATAAAAGGAATTAATAAAGGTTACAAAAATTGGATTGAATATAAGATAAATTAGAATAGAGCCATTATAGTCCTTTGAGTAAGTATTTAGAAATTAAATTATAAATGTATTTGAAATGTTAATCATTTACCCAACAGGCTATAACAGCTTGCAAAGCACCATTATAATTTTTCATGTAAATTCATATTCAGACATGGAATAAAAGTGTGGGGACAAAACAAAAGGGTACTGTGTATGGGCAATCATAGCTGCTGCAGAGAAGCTTTGATTCTCTGTGATAGTTTCAGAATCTGATCAAATTTTGAGCAAAGGAAAACATTAAGAAAATCTGTAACTGACTAATACAATATTCTTTTCAAAAAATGCTCCTTGCATAACTTATGAAGACACATTGAAAATGCCTGGTTATATCATGATCAATAGAAGAGGCCAAATGTACTCAGTGATGCAATGCTCTATATATCGCAGGTACTTCTGTCTTATTACCAGTCTCACTGAGCAGAGAGGCTGCTCATCTTCACAGAGTGCTGATGAGCCACAGAAATGCCACTTTCCATCGAATACAGACAAGAACAAAGATATACGGGATGAGATCCTTTAATAATCTCAACAGCTAAATCTCTCAACCACTGTACAGTGCCCACTCAAATTCTACTTTATCATACAAATTCTCACAGGTCATTGTTGCTCCCATTCCGGGAATAACCACATAGGCAGGTCGGGTGTCTGCTGTCATCACAGACAGTTTGAGAGGTGCCCTTGCAGAGCAGTTCAGCTGTGGCATAGAGCCAAAAGCAGTGAAACATTCCTTCATTACAGGTTCCTCTGCACAGAGGAGGTAAATGATTCCCTGCTGACTCCATAAGTCAGGATCTCAGCAGCCTGAGGGAAGGAGTAAGTTAATGCTGTGATGTTCTGATTCTGATGCAATGCAAAGGGCAGCAGATAGAAAACCACTAAGTGCACAGAAGGAGAAGAGTTTGGGCCTTGCGTGTTATCAACTTCGGTAGTTTTATTGGAAACCTCTTGATATTTCATTTTACAGACTGCTGGGTAATGATGGAGGCTTCTTACGCAACATCTTAGGTGTTACACCCCCGTGGATGCAGAGGTAATCACGCAAACACAGATCCCAAACGTTTTTTTAAAAAGGTACAGGCCTTCCTACTGTCTGTAAAAGTAAACCCTTGATTTATTAAGAGACTGACTAGTAAGCCTCATCTCTGCTTGTATCATAGTTAAACCCTCCTCTGCCATCAACACAGGTTGCTCCCTTACTGATTGCTGTCTAGAAAAATGGGGCACCACCTCTCCCTGCTTTGATACCAATAAGACAGTAAGTGATCGTTGCTTCCTAAATTGGCATTGTAGAAGCAAGATATATATCCTGTTCAGGACAATAATTTGGGTACAACCCAAGAGCTGAGATACAGTAAAGGAGAGATTAATGAAATTACATCTGCTGCCAAGCATCACTTTAGGCTTGCAAAGTCAGAAATCTTGAAAATACCTATTCATTTTCCACATATCCCTAAATCTAGCTGCAGTTCAAAGTTAGCTAATTGATTATTGATACAGACTCATAGGTATCTGCAGGAAGACACATCTCGAATAAGTCAACAGCATCCCAACACTCAGGCTGTGTTCTTCATATCTACAGTAAGATTCACCTGTCTCACATGCTGAGCTTAATTGAAGATTTGAACGTAATTACTGCATCCCAACTGCTCCACAGCTGGTGTCCAGAAGATGAAGGACAAGGCTAATGTTCACATTCTGGTTGAAGATATTGGACTACCCATCTCATCCATAGTGCCCTAGTTGCTAGAAGACAGATTATCAATGTGTACAAGAGCATGAGTGTCCATCCTTGCATGGAATAGCTAAGTATTCAACAGAAAGGAAGGGGGAAGCAAGAGATCTCACTCTCCAGGCCTTGCTGCATTGACTGCTTAATATAAATTCCACCTCACAGAAACTGGAAAAATCTCCTCTCTTGTGCCAAGTGTGCCAGTCAGGGCTGGTACCGTCTCACATTCAGCAGACTATTATTTCTCCACACCATGCTGAAGGACATTGGTGGGACACATTGAGAGCTTTACTTCTACAGAATCATGCTGCTAACAGCAGGATTATTCTGCTGAGTTCAAATCCCCTCAGGCACTGGGTGAAGCTAAAAGTTGGACTTTGACACTTAAACACACTGTGCTACTTGGCATGCCATTGTCTAAAAAGAACGCAGTGCTCCTGTTCTGTTAGCTGTATTTTATGCCTGTTTTTGAGAGCAGCTGTGAAATCAAAACTCTGTGCTTTCCAAATGACAAGACACTAACCAGGTAAAGAGGCCCAAGTAAAGTGCCAGACCACTTAGTGATGTCAAGTCCAAAACACTTACACACAGGCTGCAGATAAAATGCAAATTTTACTGGCAAGAATTTTGGCTTTTATATTCTTTAGTTATTTACAAGGCTGGAACAGCTGCAAGCATCTATGAGAATAAAGATTTTGGATCTGGGATGCTTGCATGGCATTTTGGGAGAAAAAGACCTCTTATAAGCTATGCCTAAGTGACTGTTGTTTCCAATAAAAAGCACTAAAACTCCAGAATCCTTCTGTGGACTCTGCCGTAGAGAAATGAACAGTCTTTAAATTCCTTCCTACCCCTGAGCCTCCCAGAGGGGCAAGGCAATTATTTACAAAGTCAATTGGCCCATGACAGGGAGAATTGTTTTTTATATTGTTTTTCATTCCCAGCTCCACTCTTGTGCCTTTCTTCAGGACTCATGCCTTTCTTCACTCTGCTGCCTAAACAATATACATCAGGCATATTTAAGTTCACTGTTCCCCATGGGGAACTCTTACAATTGACTTGCTGTCCTGGTGTGTGGATAAGTAAATCGGGAATGGACAATGGTTGATTTGTATTTATGGTGAGCAACTACTGTGAAGCCTAAAAAAAAATATTATAAGTAAGAAAAAGAAACAAAACCAAAACCAAACTAAACCAAACCAACAAGGAAAACAATTAAAAAAAAAAAAAAAAAAAAAAAAAAAAAAAAAAAAAAAAAAAAAAAAAAAAAAAAAAAAAAAAAAAAAAAAAAAAAACCTCAACTCAATAAACAAAATAATCAAAAAAACCAATCAACCAACGAACCACACAGAAAATACAAACAAGCAAAAAACCAAAACAAAAAATAAAAAGGAAAGCTTACTTTAGAAAGTAGATTTTTAAATGTCCACTGAAGCCGTATGCCCATTCTTCAGATTGAGTTCATCAGTAATTCAGTTGACTTCAGTTTCTATCAGAGATTTTGCCTTCAGAATAATTGTTTCAATTTCCCCAATCTGTAGATCTTCAGTCCTGTTCACAGGACACATGTTATAAAGGGCCAGATACAGCAACCCCTGAAATATTCTAAATTTGATTTTTCTTTTTGATCATGAGAGAATATAAAGGTAGCAATATTAAGTAGGAGAGGGTTATTGTAATATTCACAATGTATAAAATCTTAGTTTGTCAGAGGCTGAACATTTCCTTTCCACTTTTTACTTAAGTTCCTAGCTGATGGAAAATTTCATGTCCAGTCTTGCTTTTGATTGAGCAGCTCTGAAACTCAATATGCAAGGTTTGTGTTTCTTCAGAAAGCTGCATGCCATGCTTCTAATAGAAATACCTCACTCTTGTTCACTCTGACAAGAATATTTCAATGCATCCATCACTGACAAAGCTGAAATCAAATCAGATATTAATCAAAGACTTCTTTTTTTTTTCTTTTTCTTCTAATTTGAAAGAACTCCAACAATAGAATAAATTCATCAAGATAAAAAAATCAGAAGAAAATGCTCATCAAAACTACTGGAGATGTTTTTGCCAAAGGCAGTACTCACATCACTCTTTTCCACCCTGTTATTTCTCCTACGTTACTCTATTACATGAATTAATATGAGGTTCAGAAGGACTGGACCATGGGCCGTGTAATCTCCTGACTATCGTGGGACAACTCCTAAGAAAGTACCAAAGGCTCAACACCTCAAACTGACCCAGAAAACACAACAAAACCATGCTTGTGGATAGAGGTCCAGCTTTTTAAAGCACCAGGGCCCTAAAAGCCTGTGTGATTCTCTGCAGTAGGTTTGGAGGTTAGTCCCTCTAGCAGGGTGAGTTACAAGACAACACTTACTGCTTCTCATCCCTAAAATGTAAAGTAGTTCTTTCTCAGTCCCTGTATTTGCACAGACACCCAGCTCTTGGACTGATATGGCAGAAGCAGGTCTTCCTAACAAGGGAGATACATTGGAAAGTTCTTTCCCCTTATAAGGAGGGGGGAAAAAAGGTGGAGGGAATCACAGAATGAATGCCTACATGCATAGACCTGTATACGTGTACAGTTACACAGACAGAGGATAATAGCTTGAGTACACCACAGCTCTCCCCACTCCTTAACCTTACCTAAGTTTCTATTGATTAACACCAAAATCCATCCTAAAAGAGAATTATTGTTGTGGTGATCCATTTTAAAGTTGTCATCTTACTCCAAGTTGTCATTCATTGTAACCCCTGCCCTTCACTCTATCCTGGATTGGTTTTGCCCTATCCCACCTATCCCATTGGTCTGAGCCTTGGACCTACCCCCTGGGGAGAACTCTCTTAAGGGGGAGTCACGACGGCTCTCTCGCTCTCTGCCTGCTCCTCTGCCTTGGGGGAGACACGGGGCCTGCGTGCCTCGTGTTCCCCTGTGGGGACCATGCTTCCTCCCGGTGTGGGACCCCCAAATAAACCCTTCTAATCAGCACCCTCAGAAGCCATGTTGTGTCTTGCCTGCCCACATGCTGCTCCCTAGATGCTCCAGTAAGGCTCTGTACCTCCCCGAACCCAGAAGAATGTTGCCTCTCCCCCTGCGGCCGCTGGCCGGGCCAGAGAAGGGCAGGGGGGAGGATTGCAATATATTGCATTTTATTTTATCCCTCTGCTTGGAAAACTGCACAGCACTACTATGAGAAAAATGCAATTTTCAATGACAATAATTTTCAATATCTAGTCAGGGACAGAATCCATATGCCAATACCAGTAGCAGAAGGCAAAAATATGCCCCATAGACATATGGAAACTGACTGAGAGTTTTCCCTGTCCCACATCAGGTCTGTATGAAGTTCTGAGTGTTCCAGTGCTGCATGAAACATCCTCCTGTGACATTTTTCTTTAAAAGAAGATGAACTGAGTGCAGAAAGGCACCCACACAGGTTTCCTTTCCCACATTCTTTCCAGAGTATTTCAGAATTGCATTTCACACTTTTGTTTTGCATAAGCTGTTCAGCATCCCTGATTCTGCTTCTCTTAATGGTTAAGCACATTTCCTGAGTAAAGTGATACACATTTCATTTTGTTTTTCACACAGGAATCAAAAAAGGGACTTTAAATTTTACTAAGACAAGGGGCTTTACATTAAACCATGCAGGCAATCCTCTGTATTTATTAGCATAGCTCCTTTGAAATCAAAAAAGCTACATTATTTACTGGCTGAATATCTGGCCATATTTGAAATTCAGGTGTAAAACTTACTGCTGATGAGTGATGGAACAACTTTAAATAGTAAATATGACACGTGGAAAATATGGATATGTTTTTAAACTTTTGTAACTGAAGATCTAAAACTCCCTTGCATTCTCTTTGTCTTTCTCTGTCTAACACAAAGAAACATCATTATGTTATACATAGTGAGATGGATATGTACTGCACCTGGGACCAGGCTTTCTCTGCAGATGAATGACAGAAATCCTAAGCTCTTTTAGAATTGCAGTTTTATAGCAAATCTTAGAAAACAATTTCAGACAGGTTTTGATGTCCAGATTAAAATAGCAAACTATAAAGACAAAAGGTTTTTATTTTTTAAGCAATATTTTAAGGAGAATGCAACGTGACTTCACAGCTCTGGTTTATTCAGTTCCAAGTTTCAAGTTTCAACTACAAGATTACTCCTTATGAAAAAAAAAAGCAGAAAAAGCTATGCAGCTGAAGCTGACTCTTCCTCCACAACAAAACATGCAGCCAAGAAAGTATGCAGTCCATGTAGGTAGAGTATATAAAAAATATATCATATATCCATACAAAACTGGACATAAGCTTTTTTTTTTTTTTTTTTTTTTTTTTTTTTTTTTTAAGGGAGTGAAACATATCTAGTCAGGCTGTCCATGTCAGAAAAATCTCCATTATTCTCCCTTGTTCTCCCCAAGGATCACTAGCTCTTCAGCTCCCAGTCAGATAATTACAGTTACCCTCCAGATATTCCTCTCATGGGCAAGCATATTTTTAGTGTTTTTTGTTTTAGTTGTGAGACCTGGTAGCTCATACTCAGCCAACTCCCTGCATTACAATCAACAGAGATTAAAGGATATACAATTCACAGCATTTCTTCAGCAAAAGAAGAAGCACCTTTACATGTAAGAGGCATCCTGGGGAAAGCTCACCATAAGAAGCTACAGCAGTTAATTCCCATTTTCAGTTTTGCAAGGACACCAGGACAGAAGTAGAGACCACAGTGAGAGACAAACAGAAGTGATGCTTACAAGTACTGGATTTCTAATAAATATATGAAATTAGTCACTTGTGGAAGATAAGTAAGTCTTGTATGGGAATTGATGACCACACACAACTTACATGGATCAGCTCTTCTGTCCCTGGGCTCCTCTGTGCCCAGGCAGCTCATGGCTCCCTATATCTTGTGCTAGGACCTTGGGGTGCTGCAGATTGAAATGGTGAAATATCAAAAGGGTGTTGGGCAAAGTAAGGCTAAAAGAAAGGTTCAGCAGAAGTGGTTTTCAGCTGCTGGTGAGCTTGGAAAGAAATGCAAGATTGCTATTTTTTTCAAGGGAGGCTCAGCTCCAAAGACACTGCTAACTGTTTTTGTAGGTACAGACTAACAATCTAGAGCATTCACCTGCCACCAGACACTGCCTCTCACTCATCCATTGCTGTTTCCTTAGCACCAGCTGCACAAGTCTAACCGTGCTAGGCAGGTTGTGCATTTCTTCCTGGGACAGCCTGAGCCGCAAAGGTTAGAGGTGCATTAGCCCATGGAGTCTTGAGGAGGAGAAAGTGTTGTGCCAGTGAGACCCCCCCCAGTCTTGTGTCAAAGACCATCCTTTCAGCTTCTCCTCCAGCAAACCACCAAGCTGAGGGCAGGGAACTCTACTATGGGACACCAACACTGCTATTTTGTCATGTCCATGAGGCAAGAACCTGTGTCAGTACACATAACTCATCCTTTCCTTGCACTGGTCCAGCTTCTGAACTATTTCTTGGCCTCAGCAATCTCTTTAAAGACAGACACCTTTCACTGGAAATTGCTGTAAAACAAAGCTTCATGTTGATGTAGGATGACATCCTCAAGATGTAAATGATGTGAACCAATAGCCAGGCATAATTTCTATATTTTCTCACTGAAACAGCTTCTTCCCCTTTCCTTGGCTCCTTGCCTCATGTTCATCTTTCCCACATCAAATTCACAAATTCATCATCAGCTGTTCTTCTGGGAATTAATGTTTTCAGCAAAGCACTGCAGTGACAGGCATGCTGTGCAGAGACGTTCAAAGATTCCCCAAAATGGCACTGATGAGGATACTCTTAAAGGAGGGACATGACCTAGGAAGGGAATCATGCCAGATTGCAATTTGCTGCAGCACTAAAGGGCCACTAAAACCACAACTCTCACTCCTCTTCACATTATTTTTAGATTCAAATCAGCCCAAGATGACCACTGCATGATTAACACTGAAGCATTTTAGTGACAACACATTGCTGACAAATTTCTGTAATGTCCTAAGGGTGTTTTCTTGTAATTAAAATGGGAGTCAAGAGTTGTTTGGGCAAGAAGTTCAGATTAGAAAAAAAAAAATAAAAATTAAAACAAACAGCACAGACTATGAAGAAAGATAGTCATTGAAAAACAAAGCTTCTGTGAAGCATGGTATGAGTTTGTTTCCAGTTTCAGGATTGACAAAACAACAGAAATTTTGCAATCATAATTTTATTTGGATTTTCTTGCCGTCTGAGGAAAATCTTGAGCCATTAAAGGACCTCACTGATGGGAAGGAATTCTGATGGGACAGATTCAGTCCTTTTTATGCTGTGGGTTGGGACAGGCTTTGAATCTACAGAGGAAATGCCTCTGTACATAGGATTTGTTGAATTAAGTGTGCATACTTCATAAATCCAAACAGACTTTAATCCTCTAGCACAGATTTTTTTTTTTTTTTAAATTTTGTTATTTAATGAAAAAACCCATGAAGATCTTGGGAAAAAGAGAAAAATAAAACACTTTCTAGTGGAATACAGTGGTCATTAGATTAGAGTCTTAAAAAGGCTTTGCATGAGTGAAAGTCAACTGACTTTACTGTTCCTAAAGCTGAAATGTGAATGAGAGATCTATAGAAATATATGTTTCAGTACAATCAGTCGATTAAGCAATCACATTGTTCAAACACTGCTAAATGCCTTGCAGTTATGAGATTTTAAACATCAATACAGTTTTTAAAAGTCAGTATATTACTTTTTCCTCTGGAAATTTATTGCAGTCTATCTAAACTGGAACTAGAGGACTCCTGCTGAGCAATAAATGCATTGAGATTGAATATCTTGAAGCAGATCAAGGAGTTCAACCCAGCCACTGAGCCTAGTCATCATAAAGATTCCTTTGCTTGATGGAAAACCTCCAAACTCTTTGTTAGTGTGTCCAAATAAGGGCAGCAATGGATACCCAGAGTCAAGGTTACTGGGAGACAGAGCAGTTTCTACTAGAAAGAGGTGTTACAGAGATTCAACTAAAATACCTCAAGTAAGGAAGTTCTATGGGAAAACTAGTCCAGCCCCTGGGTTCACACTCAGGACTAGAAGGCTTCTGAACATTAAATTAATTGCTGGTTCACTTAAAATTAATAAAATATTTTCCTAGCACTTCAGTCAGCTTACCAGAGGGTGCCATTGAATCAAGAGTCTGGGCTGAATTTTTAATAACTTCATGATCTCTAAAGCATCAAATCTAAGGTGTTGCAGGAAGTAAGATAAGCCCTCAAAGGCCCTCTTAGCTAGTCTTTCTTAGGAGACAGATTAGGAGAAAGACTGGAATGGATTCCTGTCCCTGGTACATTGAGGTAAATAAAGGATGAATTGCTAAAGTGCAAAAACATTGCAAAATCTAAGTCAGTCTCAGTGATCTTTAAAACTGCATTGACAATTGCTAAATATAAAGCAACATTTTCCTTTTTGATCCCTTTTCTTAGTCAGCTCTTACATTTACTGCACCTTTTTTATTTTTTCAGCTTTGTTGCTGTAGTCTCAGCAATTTACAAGCAGAGTTTGTGAAGCACAGATATAGGCAGCAGGTAAAGGAGTTGGCAGGAGAGGCAGAAAAAAAATCAGATGAAGGGGAAGGCGAGGTCTGCCATTGCAAACTAGGGAGGGTCAGAAGTGTCTGAGATGCAATTAGTAAGTACTCTGATTACTTTTACACTTTTTGTGGGCTTAGACAATTGTCTATTGCTGATGGGAAGCACACAGAGAATTCAAATTTAAATTGGAGAGAATTTCAAGATTTTAAAAGTTAGGTTCATCTAGACAAGAAAAAATATCCAAACATTGCAGACTCCTATCACAGGGAAAATTCTGATAGGATTTTTTTTTTCCCATTCTATATTGTCATTTAGTATCAGAAACAAATTTAAAAATAGTTAGAATGTTGTAGTTAAAAGAAAACAATGTAATATTTAGAAGATATTTTCTCCCCTTCTTTCCTCTCCCCCTTTCCCCCCCTCCCCCTCTATTTTTCTTTCTAATCTATGGGGAAATAAACAAAATAAGATACATTTAACTTGAAAGAAAGCTATTTTCCAAGACAAAATGGTCTGCCAATGTTTTCTTTAAGATAGTTTATTGCTACTGCGAGTGGAAGTGGAATACCTAGAACACCCACTGGCATGAAACAGGGCTGATCTATTGTTTGCTCCTAAGTGCAATACTGGAACATGCCTTCTCAGCAAAACTGCTCCAGAGAATAGAAGGAAGTCTACTAGGAAACTAAAAGAACAAGTAAAATTGTTTGGCTTGCTGCTTGCTACAAACCTTTTGAGGTGGTAGACCGTATGGTAGCCATTATTTATTATTAGTGGACTAACATAGTACATGAATGAACTTAGGCTGCTCAATGACTGGTGGGTTGCACCACTCCTGCCCAGCGGTACCTCCACAGTGATTGACAGCTACAGAGCAAATCTGAATCACTTTGCAAAATCTGTGATTGATGTGAACCTCAAGCACTGCAACCTTTCAAATGATAGGGCAAATGAGAAAACCCAGGATACTAAATTTCTTGTCTTAGAACTTGTCTTTTAGGCTCCAGTGGTGCTGTAAGACTTTAAATGGACACTCTGCTATGTAGTGCCATTGGCAGCCCAAATGACTTCAGGTACAAAACTCTAAATATCTGCAGCACACTGCAGGGTCAAAATCTTTTGGTTGTCTTCCCACATAAAGTCTGAAATCCCCACATACAAAGCACTAAGATTTCCACTAAGTGTGAGAATGGCCTGATACATTTTTGGTAACAGTTCTACCAAGGGAATGCTCAAATGTATGTCCAAGGTTTGAGTATTAGGTAACGCTTCACACTGAAAGCTAAGGACAGGGGGAGTTGTACAGTATGTGTTTTACAAAAATTCACTTACATTACAGTGGCATATTTTCTGGGTACAGGAAGACAATCCTTGCTCTAGAGTGTAAAGTCTAGAAAGACAAAGATAAATAACAGTTACGGAAAAGAGACCCAATTAACAAATAATCTTAATGGTAATCGCCAGTAGTTCTTGTTAATTACAGTCTCTCCCCTCACCTTCTTCTTTTACTTTTTAATTCAGTTAATCCACTACACTCACTGTATTTAACAGCTTCTACAAATTACAATGCACTGTATTTATGGTATTTATGTCTTTCTTCCCCCAGCATTCACAACCCTTTCTCTGTACAATTCATCCCTGAGATAAATCTCCAGAATGCGTAAGAAATGTTACCTGATAGAACTACCTTACTCTTCCAAGGTGGGCTCCTCCATACATCATGTTTCTGGCAGTCATCAAAACCTTTGTTCAGCTCCCAACTAATCCCATAAACCTCTGCATTGCTGCCAGTCTGAATTGCCAAATCCACCTAACCACTGATACCACCCAACAAACTGATAAACTGCTCAGGGTTTTGGCTCAGATTTCACAATGGGATTCTCACAATGGTCAGAAGAATATTTTAAAATGTCTCATGTGTTACACTGGGCAACAGAGCCAGGATAGGCCAGCAACATGAAGCAGAGCTTTACTGAACCTACAAGCAAGTATCTGGGAGTAGAAAGTAGTTAGGTAGGGATTTGGCCCTAAATAAGAGATCCTAGAAAAAGAATTCAAACCTTGGTGTGGGGTAGAATCTGGACCTGAGACTTTCCACATCCCATAGAAGAGCTCAAAACAAACTATTCTGCTATTGTCTTGGAGTAAAACAATTCCTCTAACTGCTCAATTACTTTGCATGGGTAATGACAGAAGAGTGACTTGAGGATGCCAGGAACCTGATTACTGTCTTAATCACTGGGCTCTGGAATCAACCTTTCTCTTGTTTAATGAATATTTAATAATAATACTTCCTTTCCACATAGAGATGTCATGAGGAAAAATTATTTTAGCTTGATAGGTGCTCAGATACCAGAAACGGAAACCATCTAAAGTACAATCAACCATCCAACAGATCCAGGTATCAAAGACCAGGAAAAAAAAGACAGATTTCAATGGTAGTAGAGGTCAATAATACTGTACTTACATTTAGATAATGAAACATATAAGTCATGCCTTAAGAAAAAAAAAGGAGTGAGAGAAGCAACAAAGGAATAAAATATTAAAATAAAGCAGAGTGGAATTTTCAGTAAGCAATTTGACAGATATGGAAACTCAGGTGAACAAACAAACTCCTTTTTTTTTGTTTTCAAACTCTACACCATTAGATGAACTCTTCATTGCCAGCTTGTGCAGCTGACAAGTGCCTCACTTATGAGAGAATGTAAGGATTTTAAGAAAATGTCTAACTCTTCAGCTCAGCTCAGCAGGCTGGAAGTTCAGAGGGTAGGAAACCATTTGCCATGTGAATAAACTGCAAAATGCCTTTGAAAATTACATTTTTAATTACAGTTGACATTTCTGAGCCTCCTGCTGATGGTATCTCTCTAAAAGAAAAAAACAAAAAAACAAAAAAACCAAAAAACCACAACAAAACAGAACCACAACATAATTCAAGACCAAGAAAACACTCTAGGAGAAACTCTACAGTTCACAAGTTACTACTGATAGAGGTATTGACTTCACATTGCTACTCACCAGTTTTGTCTAAACACCTTTCACACATTAATCAACTTGATCTCACATAAAATCTCTGAAATGGCAAAGCAGCAGTATCCCTTGTTTCCTGAGAGAGCTCAGGAGCAAATTC
>WEIU01016817.1:51127-72995 GCA_013389925.1 Aegithalos caudatus | reverse complement strand
CAACCTCTAAATGATTAAAAAGCCCCAAAACCTTCATTTAGAGTTTACTGAATAATAATCACAAATCTGCATTAAGAAAACTATCACTAAAAAATGTCATAAATAAGTCCTTTCTATAACGTCTTTCCTTATTATTAGATTGCACTCTGAATCTAATGTCTTTTTCCTGTGGATACATAAAGATAAACATATTCCACTAATTTACTTTTGCAAACTAACAAATTTACCTTTGAGCTTATAAATTATAAAAATGAGCTCTGAGGAAAAAAAACCAACATTGCCTCTTAAAGGGGATGAGGAATGGGGGGGTAATCAAACATTCCATGCAAACATATCAAAAATCATGAGCACTTTACAGAGTTGAATAATAATAGACAAAAACAGAATTATTACAGTGTATTGGCATTGACCATTTTCTCAGCAAAGAACAGCTGTTAATAATAACTTTTCCATGAGCTGCCAGCTCATGACATTTTAAAAGCAATTCTGTCACCAGTGGCTATAAACACCTTAGAGTAATGTGACAACTGTCAAGGCTCAGGAAGGCAAATAGAGAAAAGTTAATTTTCAATGGCTATAAGATTTTTAAAAGAAAAAAAAGGCAGAAGAATTAATAAACATATTAGCTTCAATTTGATACTGAAACTTTGGAAAAATTTATATGCAGACATATCATCTGCCTATCTTTAGGAATGAGCCAGAAAGTTATCCTCATCCCAAAAACCTTTATAGCTTCAAACAGAACAGAGACATTTCTATGTGCACTGTTAACAGGTCCAAGACATTTCTACAATGTAATAAAAAACAAATACAGAGGCATTTCTACTGCGCAGCCTTGAGGCCAGACCAATAATTTGAGATAAGAAACTCTTTTCTAAGAACAAAATTGAACCACTTCAACAGATCAAAAAGGGAATACGTAGTCGTCTGATAATTGGGACCCCTCTGTAGGGAGTATAGGAGTGTAAAGAGGCAGGGACTTTATCTGATTTTCCTGTGCTCAAGATGATTTTTTTTACTGAATATTATTCTTTTTAGCATCTCTCTCTATCTCTATTTCCCTATTCCCCCTCACATCAATGAAAAATATTCAGATCTGAGGTTTTTCCACACTAAATAGCTGTCATTGGTAGTATCATTCTTTCTTTTTTTAAAAAAATATTATTATTATTTTTGGCAACATGAATTGGCATCGGATGTGAAAGCTTACAATTTGCAGAAAATGCCAGCTCTAATTATCCTAGAGCCTTAACTTATCATTGCCAAAATGAAGGCAAGATTGGCATGCCATTTGGGTGTGTTACAACACAAGGTCAGACATTGCTACTGCTGTTACTGGAATTATCTACAGTGCACAAAAATAGCAGAACAAGAAAAGAAAATCCCTACTAATAGATAAGGCATATTTAATCATCTAACAGTGGAATTTTCCCTTCACTGGTTACCTCCCTGCCACCTTCTACCAAAGAAAATAAATGTGTGGACACAATAACATCTAAGCCTAAGCAAGTTACATACATAGAACAAAAAATTCCCAACAGAGAAAAAAATATTACTGATTTTAAGTATGATTTTTCCAAGAACTGAAGTTTGCTGGCCTTGTAACTACCCAGCAGAGTTGATATCATTGTTTTTGATATTTTTATATCAATCATGGACTTGCAAAGAAAAATCTAATCATGAAGCATCTTCAAGGAAATGAACAGCATTCAGATCCTTTGGGAGTTTCCCAGGGTCCCCTCCTTCCCTACACACTTATTCATGGGATTCCCTGATAATTGTATCTTGAATACACAGTCAAATAATTTAAGATATTATAAAAAAATTACTCAAACCAAAGGTTAACTTGTTTTTGAAACTCTGAGAAAGCTCTTTATGAAATAGTACATGGCAGGTGATATGTCATTTCAGAAATACAGATTGTTAAAAGGGCTTAAAGCCTGTCTTCCATTTAGAATTTCATATATTCAGATTCAAGCCTTCAAATTATCTTCAAAGTAAGCCCTGTTTCAGCTGTGAAATCTAAAAGTCTGTAAAATTCTCCAAAATGAAGACTGTAGAAAGCCATGATGCTCCCCAGCAGAACTGAATATTTTACAACTTCATTAAAACTTGCATTTCTTTATAAAGTCTTTAAAAAAATAGTAAGAAACCTCATCCCTGAATAAAAGAATTCATATTACATCCTACTCTGAACGAAAAAAAAAGTCAAACAAATCAGTTTTAATCAGTACTTCAGAAATAAGACTTATGAAACAATATTGACTTGGCTGGCATTAAACATAATAGAAAGATGATCTGAGGCACAGAGCAGCTCCCTAACAGCTGCAAGCAAAGGCAACAGGAGACAAATCTACTTGCCTAAGAACTGCAGCAGTCTCAAAGCAATATAAATGTGGGGTACATTTAACACTGGGCTTCATGTGGGCACAAGAGAGCAAGACCAGCAGAGCATCAAGAAAGGCTTGTCGCTAAGAGCCTATTCAAGTTCTTAAAAACCTGCACCCTGGTAGGTACAGAGGTTGCTGTAACCCCACTGATCTTACAGAAATAAACAGGATAAAAGGATAAAGACATGAATACTGATGGATCAGGATCTGTGATAGCTAATCTGCACTACAAAGAGAAGAACATTTTAGTGATCCTTTCTGGCAACTGCTGAGCCTCACAACCTCTTATCAATGGCACACCTGAAAAGGTATAGTACAAAGTGAATTTGTAACACTTTGTTAAGAATGGTGCTATAACATCAGGGAAACCACTGACAACAATTAAATGTAAGCACTGGTATATATTTAATATAATTCTGAATTGCTGTCCATTATGTCAAGGTTATAAGCCAATCTATGTTACCCTGAGAAAGCCAAACTCCAACTGTTCCCAATTTTAAAAGTGATGACTGTCTAGAATTTAGCTGAGACAGGACAATAAAACCTTATACCTTACAGTGCATTTTTATATGTCAAGGACACTATAGTAAACAAGGCTTAAAAGGAGAATCTTTAGCTGTCTACTAATTTTAAGAATTGCAGCTTTGGAATTCCACAGATAACCCTACTCCTTCAAGGAATGAGGAAAAAATGTGGCAAATCAAGAACTCTGAACAGATGTCACTTTGGGGGGAAAAAAATCCTTAAAAGTTGTAGATGTTTCATGGAACAGTCAAAAACAACCCATGTTATAAGAAAAGTCTACAATCACAATGCTGGCTTAGAAACTGGATTTCAGTTGAAGAAATTGTAAACTTTGAAAGAAAGATTAACTTAAAACTGGTAGGATAACAGCCTTTATTGATGCTGGTGAACTTAGTGAGACAAAAAGCTAGAGTACAACATCTTTACATGCCAGCAAAGACAGTACTATGAATTACAACACTGTTATTCAGGATAGAAACACATTTTGAAGAAGAGTATAAAATAAAAGATATGCTATGTCAGGCATTTATCTGAAGGTATGCAGATTTTTTTACTCTAGCCATGCTTCATTTTCCTGAGCCATTTTGGCTCACTATTTCTTCTTATACTGATTAGCTACATGGGCAGCAGATCTGTATAAATGTTAGACTACCTTTTATCATTTCTTTCAGCTACCAATAATTTAACTCATTATAGTTTCCATCAGCAAGATTAAGTCACCATGCTCCTACAGAAACACTCCTCTTTTATGCATTGTAATAAAACTTCATAATGAGTAGGTTAAGGATGAAAGGCTCACTAAAATGCCCTTTTTCCAATCTGAATTTTTTTTCTGTAACAGTCATAGTAAGTAGAAGGTTGAAAATCTAGTACTGGGCCAAATCATATGATCTTTCTGAAGTATCTCTATCCATTTAAGAGTTACTATAATTTATTTTGTTCTACCTGATTTGTGGTTTTCATTGACACTTGTGAGTTGAACGCTTCTCCCAAACTCAACAAATCTATGAGAATTCTTTTGAAAAGTATAACACAGAATACATAACTGTTTTTCACGTACAAACACGTGATCTGCAATGGGAAACATTGTGAAGAGTTAGAATCAGTCTTTCCCTGTTACTCTAGAAATAGTCTGAGAACATAACTTAAGGTAACTGAGTGCTAGCAGTATTCCTGCAAAGCTCTGGTACAATCATGGAACATGTTCTACACTTAAACTGAACAGCAGCTTTAAAATAAACATTTAAAAAGGTCAGATGTGTTCTTCTGTTCTACATTTAAAAGAGATTTTCAGCAGACTTATCTATTTTTCCACTTGCAACTGAATGAAATGGAGTCTCTAAGGAGACTCCAGAGCTTCCACTGGTAAAATGGAAAATTCTCAAATTTTCACTGGTGCAAACTCACTGAATTCAGCTGAGCTGAACTCAGAGATGAGATCACTGAATTCAAATATTAAAAGGTAAAACTAAACGAGCCTTTCCATTCTCTCCAGGTCATGCACCTTATTTCTCCTGTAGACAAGTAAATTCAATGCTATCACTGGCCAGGAGCTTGAGAGTAGCTCTAATAGCCAAGCCTAAGAAATTCCTTATTTTGAAGTGTTTGCTTTCCAGTGATTAATGGGTGTTTGTGTTCCCTGCCCAATGTTTGGAAAGAGGCAAACACTTCAGATGGTGCTGCTAAGAGATGTAACAGGAAATGTATATCTGTTGACAGCTAGTCAATGGGAAATGTCAGGGCTGCCCTGTCTCCATGTCATGGAACAGTCATTTCACAAAACCCACATGCAGCCCTGCTGCCTCTCCATCAGAATGCGTGCTCCCACCCGCTCCATTAGGTGCTCAGTCTGGCACAAGGAATCACATCAGGTCAGGTAAGGGCAGTGTGCCAATGCCAATTGTGTCCCATGCCAACGCTACCTGAAGCCCTTCAGACCAAGGAAGGAAGGAATTATCTTCTTCAAGACATTAGTGGATGATACAGTGGACTTCCTTTGGTTTGTTTCCTTTCATAAATTAAAGCACTGCTACTATAGGGGAAAATCTGTAACAAGGAATAAACTTCATGAGTGGAACAATTCTGCATCCTGTAGCTTTCATCTTGAACAGCTTGCAAAAGCCCTCATTTAACTCTGCAAATATGGCTAGTTTAGAAAACAGTTTTCTCTCTTGTTTCCAAGTGTAAGAAAAAATCTGGAGCATAAGTCTTCTTGGTATGCTTATTTGCAGTAGCCTAAGTAAAAATGGTCATTAAAACCTCTCATGTTTTCCATCTTCAGTCAGACTTGAGCAACACAATCTAATGCTAATCCTGCCGCAGTGGTCCAGAGCCACTGCCACTTAGCACAGAGCACAGGGTCTGTGTATTCCCAAGACAACAGCATAACAGAAGAGGGTGGGACTTAACAGATATTGTGGGACAAATGTCTGAAGGCATATTTTTCTGCTGGAGGTCACCCAAATACCTCTGCAACTCAATTAAAAAATAAAATATAGTTGGATAAATTTTATCCCTGTAAAACATCAGAAATGTGAAAATTCAATATTTAACAGATTTATATATCAGCATTCCTGAATCATATTTTCAAATATAAGTCATTCAGTGAAAAGAAAAATGTGAGGCCCCAAAATTGCACCTCCCTACCCTGTCAACCTGCTGAATACTAAACATGCAAAATGTTAAATATTTGCAAATAGAGAGGGGGAATGGTGCAAGTACTGCACTTGCAATATTCAGTCCCAAGTGTAGTGACAACAACAGCCCACCTCAGCTGCTGCTTACTCCTGCCTGATGGGGTCTGTGTGTATTTGACCCTATTGATGTCCCCCAGATAGCTGGAAACCTGCTTCTATACCTGTCCCAAACTGCCCTAATGAGTCCAGACAACCAAAGACTCATAAACACTCGGGAACTAGAACAAGGCAATTGACCAGGCTTCATAAGCAGTGAGAATATTGATTTTTACTAGTTATTACTAATTATTGAATTATTACATGATAATAATACCACCAGAAACCTGGAGATGCCTGTCAAAACCCAAACAATAAACACAGACTAAAAGATGGTGGCTATTAAGGAAATGGAGGGAGAAAAAAAAAAATTTTAAAAAAAATATCGAAATTAAGGCTAGGTGAAGACTACAAAGCCATCAAGAAGTCATGACAGACAATATCAGACATTGTAATTTCCAGTCAAAATTCCTTTAGTGTACAAAAGTGCCCAAACTGCACAGACATAGGTAAGATTTCTGTAAAAATCTCCCATTGTTTCCATAATAACAAATATAAAAACATAGCTTATAAAAAATTTGCACATAAAATTAATAAAATCACTATATAACAGATTGAGTAGAAATTACACTGAACATACTCTCTTTGAAATTCAGAGAGATATTTTCTTGTGAGGTGCCACAAGTCTTGTTTCTTTCTCATCACACTAATTCTGATGAGTACTTGCAATGACAAGAACACAGTCTGGAGAGAAACAAATGGAGTATTCACTTTCCAGTGACAAAGTGGGTATCAGAGGAATGGAAGAAACTTGATCGGGTCTGTGATATCACCAGTCATATCACTTGCATATTTTCACATAGCTTAAAATAAAAGATGATAGTCATGGAAGGTATGACAGATGAGCTTTTTTATACCTGTTTTCTTGACAGCAGCAGGTAGCAAGAAGGACCAGTTACAAAGAAAAAACAGGCATGAGATGGCTTGCCCTCTTTTGTCAGATTTTTCTCTTTTGTCAGTCCTCATCTTCCCTAGCTGTAAGATGCGTAAGGGTTAATATAGTAATAAAATTTTGAAGTATGTTTAGCACTGGAGCACAAAGCTAGAACTGCATTGCTACTTCAAGAACCTTAGGTCAAAAGATCAAAAAAGAAGAAGTAAAGGAAGACTCCTCAAGTATGTATAATAACCCTGCGATTCCAACTTTAAATATCTCAACCCATACTTCTGCTATGACTCAGCAAAAAGTTAGGTTTTTTTAATTGGTGAGGAATTATATTGAACTATTCAGATGAAAATCCACCACTGGGCTCAATTTTCTAATTCTAAATGAGCTGATAATCACTACTTCTAGAGACCATTATCATATTCATCACATCAGGAAAAAAACAACAACAAAGAAAACAAGAAAAAACCCCAAACGTTTAAAGAAAGAGGGAAAGAAATCCATGAGACCATGATCGTGACTCATGTAAAACTTTTTCAATGAGAAGAGAAACAGAGTTCTGCACTCAAATAATTCACAGAGAAGTAAAAACTTTATATATGCTTCCTTTCGCATTTCAGTGCTGAATCCACAAACCAAATATTGAACTGACCATTTTTCTTTCATTGTCTGTTTGAACCTAGGAGAAAGAAACCAATTCACTACATAAGGCTGAGCACTTAAATAAAAATACTGTGTCTATAATAAATAATGCCCTAAAGTAAAGTTAGAACGATTTTAAATTCTTAGCTATAACTAGGTTAATACAGAGATATGTAGTTTTAAAATTACAATTTAGCTGCAGGCTTTAGGTCTTTAGCTGTTTTTCAGAAAGATGTTCACATTACACAGAGTGTAAAAGTATCCAGACACCATCCACAGGAGTAACAATAAGAAAGTAAAATGAAAAGGAAGAAAGCACATGAAATTCTACTGGAATTTGTTTTGCAATTTTTTTTAAAGTACGATATCTCTTAATGGATTTACTTCAGTGAAAAAGGTTACAATGATATTAATTCTAGTAAAACAAACCTGACACCTTCATTTCTTGTGCCCTGCAAGGTACCCATACAAGAATTTCCTCCCCCCAAAAAAAATTGATTTTTTTATAAATTATTTTTAAAAGACCAAGAAATATACTTATTTGTGATTTGCAAGTGTTACCAGAAACATAAATAGATATCCAAAGTGGCCTGTGTATTAAGTTACCAAAATTGACACATAGGAAAATGGAAAAAGAGAAAAACACCTTTACAGTAGAGGTTGATTTTGCCCTGGGCAAAATTAATAAGTTATAGGAAAAAAACTATTCATATGACTGATGCTGGAGACAAAACAGTGTTCTGCTTAATTCATCTGAAAGTCCTTGCAAGAAAAATTCAAATTCCTTGGATTCAGTATTTTAAAACTTCTTGGTAACCAAAAGAAGTCAGAGGGCTAGAAGTTACCTCTTACCTGTTAAAACTATATTTCAGATGCATTTTTTCTATTCCCTTTTAAAAGCATATCTGACATTGTATTTTCCCAGACGGGAAACAATTCTCATGTGGGATGCCTAGCTATTTTTGAGACAGATGAAGATGTAATTCATGTCTTTGGTTAAAGGAAAAAGCAATCATTCCGATGAGAACTACTATATGGTTTTCAATAATGTGCTTTGGAAATCCCACAGGGAGGTACTCTTGAAAAGAGAATTATTTTAAATTATGCACAGCAATATTTGCTCTCCAGGTTCAAGTTTTGGCCATAAATTTTGTATGCCACTATCTTTACAGGATGAACAGATGTGTCAATTCAACAGTGAAACTTTCGGTTTTTAGTTGAGTTAAAGGACTGCCTTTTTGTCATGAATCTTTGAATACTGGCAGTCACTTAAGGTAAACTGAGTACATGATGCATGGAGAATTAATCCAGAGAGATAAAAACTGCAGATAGGTTCATTTCCTTTTCAGAGGTACAGAGTGAAGTGTTTCTATTGAAAGGTGCAGTGAAGTTTAGGAACCTTCACACTTGAAGACATTCACAGCAATATGTAAATGCATATTTGTCTGAACTAACATTGTTCTCTCATGTTCTGGATTTGTGTTGTCTCTTGAGGTTTCCTCTATTTTGTTTTTGTTTGGTGTGGGGGGTTTGGTTTGGTTTTGGTTGGGGTTTTTTCGGGGGGAAGGGTTGATAGTCACATTTCTCCTCTGTTCTACAGGAAGTTCAATTGAACAAGGTCCATGGTTCTGGCAAAGATTACAGCAGTTACACCATAATTAGCATTCAGACACTTTCATCTTTTTTAGAGATGAGTTTCTCTCATGCATACAGGGCTACACTCCCACAACTGCTCACCTGAGACAATCCAGAGCAGGATTCAAAGCAGGATCTCAGGTATTGCATACCCTTTTTTCACACAACCCCAAGACTGAAATGACACCAAATACATCTAATGGCAGCAGCTTCTGCCAGGTGAATAACATTAATAGTAAGTTGCAACATTACTGGAAAGAAAGGAAATGCAACTACAAGACACTATACTAAGTTAAGCAGATGTACAGTTCAGCCCATTGGTTCTGAAAGAGGATGGGGAAAAAAAGATGCGTTTTAAGATAAAAAGTAACAAAGAAAATGCCACGAGCTTAAATACAAGGAAAGATCACAGTAAAATACTTGCCTGGGTTAAGAAAGGAGAAAATTGTGAGAAATAGAGCATCTTTCCAGTAGTGTGGTGAGGAGAGATTAACAGTTCAACCACAGCCTTAATTTCTGCTTGGAAGCAAGGACCACTGACAATCTCTGAATAAGGTGATTTCTCTGTTTTTTTTCCAGGTCTCAACTACATTTCAATAATACACATGTGGAATAAACTCCATGAGATTCAGGTTAGAAATAACTCATTCAAGACAAAGTGCAAATGGTAGAGCCATTTCTACACTGCCATCTCAGCTCCTCAACCCTCTCCAAATAGGTTTATACAGTTGCATCTTAGTCTCTAAAAGATAAATTCAGGCCATTTTACCCATTTAAAACAGACCCTTCTTCCTAATTAACTATTAACAGACATTCCACCATCCTCAATGGGAGCCAACAACAGAAACCTACCTAAAAGAGTAGCGTCACAGGTATTTAGAAGGTTGTCAAATTTGATCAAAATCCAAACATGATCATTGACCTATTAGCATGCAGTGAATTCTGCATAATTTCAGTCCTGATTTATTCAACAGAATGCCTGTATGAGCTCAGTACCATGACTCACTGGGAGAATATAAATAAATAAAAGCAACAGTGTATGGATAGTCTAACAAGCACAGCCCAGCACCAGTTCTCCAGATATCTCCATTTTCTACCTCTCAGACCCTTCTGAGATAACCAGAGGTCTCCTACAAATCGCACAAAACTTCGCCTGCACAATGTTTGCACATAAGAGAACCAAGAGAATACAATGGTGGGCTTGGGAATTTTTTTTTTAAAGCTGTTTACTTAAACTGACAATTTTCTTCTCAAAGTAGAACATAGAATTATTTTAAACTGAAATCTAATGCATTATCTTTTCACCCTTTAATAAATGATTACCTAATTTAAAAATTAAAATGCCCCTTTGTAGGCAAATGTTAGGAAAATGTTTAAATTTTTCACATCCACTTTCTGCGTATACCCTTTTCTAATTAATTCTTTACTGTATGATTTATTCTACAGCTTTCAAATAGTAATGATACAGTAAAGACATCTTGTTGCTTTCTTTAATAGACCTATCAATATATACTGTATTAAGAATTATTACAGCAGACTTTACGTCTCCCATTTCAGCTGTCAGTTGGCCATATTTTACCATGCAGACTAGAAACCTGGCTTCAAACATGTGTTTCAAAAAATTATTTTAAACTAAGCATTTTTAAGGCAACAGAAAATGACCATGAAATATCCCTAACTATTTCTTCCCTAGCAGCTACATAGAGAGAATGACAGACTTCTTTACTCTCAAAGATCTGCAGGTATTACCAAAAAAACAAAGAAGGAAAGTATTCTACCAGGCATTAGTGACAAGGCAGAAACATCTTTTAGTTCAAACTCTGTTGCTGAATAATCTGAGTTAAACTGTGATCCTGTACTCGTCACTATTAATACAAATTGAAAATGCAGAAATACCTAAATGAATTGCATTTAGCCTGCAAGGAATAAAACTACAGATGTCATTCTTGTGAAATTTGTACAATTTTTTAAAAAATACATTGGAAAAGAACTGAAAAAATCCCATTCATATATTCCACTGCAGGAATCAAAGGGAGCTTGTAATCCATGCACTTGCTGTGGGAAGGATCCTGCAGTATCACAGTGTCCAAATGGTGAACCATGATCCAGACCGTGGGCTGCCCAAACAGCTCTTTGGCTGTCAGCACCTCCTCCAACGCCTCCTCAGCTCCAGGGAGGGAGCAGGAGCTGTGGGGAGCAGCCAGTAGCTCTGTCTTGCAAGAGGACTGCACATTTCTGACCCCCACCTTGCCTGAAATGGGGTGTATCCAGCAGGCCATTACCCTGTAAAGCTGAGTGGGTTTTCTGCTTCTGCTAAAAGCTTAAGATGGAAGAGCACGAATTTTATTTTTTTTTTTTTTTTAAAGAGGAAAAGCAGGAATTTTTTTTTTTTTTTTTTTTTTTAATTTTTTTTTTTTTAACAAATCTGCAGCCTTAGCTAGAGTGTGCAAGCTCTAGCAAGTGCAAGATCTAGCTAGTGCAAAAAAGAAGCATTGCCAGAATGGCTTAAAAATAGTAAATGATGAATTAGACTTAAAAAAACAATCTGCTAAAAACCTCTGTTATACTTAAGTGTCAAAGACATGCTGACACTGCTCTGATAATTTTCAAAACTGATTGACTGGCATTATCTATAAATGTTACTGCAAGGGTGAACCCACCTTCTTGGGTCTACAGCCAAGTCCCCCAGCAACATTACCATAGAAGCCAGGAAAACACTTACATAAAGAAGAAAACATTATCATCCAGTTCAGGGAAATTTATCTCAGGCTATGTGCTATATTTCCCTGGTTTATCTCCCAGGGAAAGCATCACCACCCCACAATTACTCTCCTGGCGTAGGCACAGAAGAAAGGAAGCTCAGTTTGCACAGTCTTAAAAAGGGGGGTAGCAATGAAGCAAGAAACTACACTCATTACACTTCCTATTTACTCTCTAGGGGAATGGATTATTCTTTCTATGAAAGTGATTATGCCTAGACCATAAAGTAGGAAATTAAAAACCAGAATACTCAGTGTCTTGCTTGCACTTCAGTAATTGTCTTCTCTACAAATGTGTTGATCTTTTTCAACAGTTAGTATTCTATTAGGACACCATGGATAATAATGCCTTTTAATTGTTTCTATCCATTATTTGTATTTCCCTACAGTTGCACGAGTTTAAAAGAGTAAAAAATAATAAACTTGAGTTTTTGTCAGTGATGTTTACGGATGTATGCTTTATCTGAAGTGATACATACATTTGTCAAACAAATAATTGAACTTGAAATTTTTTCTTAAAAAATATTGCACAGCTGAACACAATTTATCCACCTAATGTTAAAATGTGCAAAATTCATGTAAACAAAAAGGTTTACATGAAATGAGATCCGTCATAATTTCCCATTTGGAACACTACCACTTTTGTAAAGATTGTATTAGCTGCATTTTTCAGCAGAACACAGACAATAGCCTTGAAAGTTACATGCCAAAGAAAAAAAAATTAACAGTATAGTGGCTGTTACATATGAGACTGACGAAAAAATTTTTTGATTCATATGTTCATTTGTATTGTATAACACTTTATGTTAAATTTGGGTACCTTACCTTCTTATCTATGTAACTTACCCACAGTTCTATCCACATATGCAAATTCTAATTAACAAGCCAGAACTAAATTATCAAGACATAGCATCATCAGCCTCAACAGTCTCAAAGGAAATGCCTTTACACTCTCTAAGTGGAAAAAAAGGCTAGTAGTCCAGGTTCTGGATCTGTGCAGATAAAACACCTCACTGTCATAGAGACAGACTATCCATGAGCCAACATCCCAATCGAATTAGGGAGGAATACCAGCACTGCAAGTCTCACCCAGGAATGAGCTGACAGCTAGCACAACACATTCCCTCAGCAGAACAGGGCTGAGCAGCCCTCTGCTCTGACATAGCTGGAGAGCTCATCTACTACAGCAATGCTGAGCAAGGAGCACTCCTAGATCCTTCAATTCAAAATACAACCAAACAGTGTGTTTGGGGTTGTTTTCCCCCTGTAGAATAAATAGAGATGGTGCTGGCCAGCACACGCCAAGCACTTACCAACCACAGCTGGTCATCATGATCTGATAGGGAAGACTGCAGAACAAAGAGGAACCCTCAAGCAAACCTGGATGTGACCCCAGCCATGGGCTTCATGTGGAAGGACACAAATTCACTATTTTATACATGATACATTTTCCAAGCATAAAATTCCAAGAATGGAAAAGAGACAGAAAAAAAAAAAAAAAGGCAATGCTTGTGTTTCTGTTTCCCTGACTCTAGATCTGGGAATTTTCTCCTACCTCCTACTTCCATCTTCTTAATGGTAGGAAGGCAGAAGACCTCAATACAGAGGCTTCATTGCAGATTTCAAAGACTTTGTGCCAGTAAAAAAAGGTGGACGTTCCTTTTCCTATGTCTTCTTTCCCCTCAAGTTACTTAACAAATATCCTCCCCTCACTCCTTAAGAGACAAACAACTCATATTTGGTTCATGTATCTCTAAAAGGCAATAAAAAAGTGCCCTACTTTCAGCTAATTTATTCAAAATTGCCACTCAACCTGTAATGGTGTGCTTATTTGCAGTAACTGACTAATTGACACAACTATGTAGGGCCTAGAAAATGTATTTTAAAATACCTCCTTGGATGACAGGAGTTAAAGATGAATAAAAAGAAAGCAGAATATGTCACCTCCCATTTTTAAAAGGCTAGTAAAAAAGTTAAACTGTAAGACATCATAATTGGTTGGAAAACCCCATGTCTTGTAGACAGAGTCAAAATAAAATAAAATAAGATAAAATAAGACAAAATAAGATAAAATAAGATAAAAAAATAAAATAAAATAAAATAATCCAGTCAGTAAAGATAAGTGTTTTCATCCAACACTAGCAAGTACCCACCTAACTCACCGTTCTCCCCCTTCCCACACAACTCCCCAGTCAGTGACCAAGAGGAGAGATAAAAACCTTGAATTCTCAGCTGGCTTGAGGTAAAGTTGTTTGGTTTTCTTGTAGGGGAAAAAAGTCATCTGTGTAACTGCCACAGAAACAGCAGGCTACTGAAGTAGGAGTTTTCTTCTGTTGTCTGAATAAGTCTTCTTTCACGATAATTTTATTTAGGAAACAATAATGATTCAGCATCACAGAGACATAATGTCTGTTTTCGTACGGCTGGCCACAAACAGAACAAGGAGAGGACACCTAGTGGCGGCCTGGGATAATCAGGGCTGGCAGCATGGGAGCAGCCGATGAAACCTTCAACGCAGGACCTGATTCGGCAAAGCCCTCACACGCCTAATTTTAATCACTTTAGTAAGACTTAGCATTCCAGCAAGCTTTTATTTATGCGCTTTTCTGAACCTGCATTACTGTGATTATCATTAATAAACCAGAAAATTTGGAATGTGGTATGTGGGTGTGATACGCTCAGGAGTGTGTTTCGTTAAACACCAGAGCTTTATCAACTAGAGTGGATACTGACACTTACGTAAGTTCATGAAACACAAAAAGCTTTGGCAAATGAAAACCAGATTTCATTAAGTTAAACCAAAATAAGACATGGCTGCAATTCACAATTTTTACCGTGTGACAAATCACATTTTGCCATGTGATTTTTTGCAGAATATAACCTTTATTACATAACATGCAATAAACATTGATTCTCTTTAAAAATGTTTCTAGCTCTACATAATCAGACATCTCAGAACAAAAAAGACTTAGGGCACATTTTTGGAAGAACCACTTTTATTCACTCATAGATTTACTAGGTCTTGTCTGTGTTTAGAATAGTTGTAAGCAAAGCTATTGAAGTCTGGGTTTTATGCAGCTTCTGGAAAATATTGTTATTTTCAAGAACCACTAAACTGGTGTCATAGGCAAATGTAAAGCAAAGTGGCATATCACTTGGCATAGAACAAATCATTTATTTTAATTGTATCTTTCATTTTAATTGTTCACTGATCTATGAGCATATTTAACTAAGAATAATCTACTAGTTGCATGGAAGCCCACTAAAAGAAAATCAAGAGTCAGAAGTTTAGGTAGTCTCATAAAACTTAAAGGAAACAAGAATTAGGTCCCAGACCTCCTGTTCAGTACTTTTAGGAATGTAAATTAAAAAAAAAAAAAAATCCAAAAATACCCCTGTCAGAAACTACTGCAAAATTATAGTTTCTCTAATCATCAATTTAAATATAATTTTTTTTCTTGCATATAATTTAGTTTAAGTAAATGTACAATCTATTGTCAATATCCGAGTCTAAGTACTGGAATATTAGAATTTGTAGCTAAAAAGCAGTTTCAGGGAAGTGTGAATTTGCATATTCAGTAAATTATTTCCTGCCCACACATCTCCTGTCCCTTTCTTGAAGAGTTTCTTCCCATTTCCACTGAGCCATTCATTTGGGTAAGTAATTAACATGAGACTGATATGAATATATCAATCAGTTTTCATATATATATTCCACCACAGGCTATAGCTGTTCCATAACACTTAATGAGGAGAAAGCTTCTGCAATGCATACATTATTTACCACAATATTATTTTAGGTGGCTGCTGGAAGCTTGATCTTAATTTAATTGACTTAAATGAAGTGGAAATAAATAAAGAAAAGGAACCATGTTTCACCAGTGTCATGTAAGAATATTTTAAATTTCTGCCTGCTCATCTTAAAGGTCAGGATATCAACCACCTGAATTCCAGATCTGTGATATCTGAAAAAAGAAAAGCTCAAACAATGTCAGCCTGCCTTTTTCCTTTGAGGATGTAAAAATACAGGGATAACTGCCTTATCATACAGCTTAGTTTATTCATATATCAGTTACCCATAAATAACAGTTATCCCAGTAGTCTCTTGGCACATTATAAAGAATGAGTTTGCTGGCTGTCCTGTCAATATTTTTGATATAATGTTTATTATTCTGGAACCAAATAAGTATATTTCAGATTTGTCTGCACCACATTTAAAAACAGCATGTCAGCTCATATGCAAAAAATATTAAATCCTTTTAACCACGAACAAACAGGCTCCAGTTCTGTGCCATAAAATTAGTTAACAGTTGCTCCTTGTTGTCCATGTGCAAACACACATATCCAGAGAACATTAATAGCAGTAGCAGTCTCACTGACTATCCCAGAGGATCATCTAGTTATTGTTTCCCAATAATTAAGAAAATATCATCCCTAACCAGTTGTTTTTTCTGTTTTAAAATTTTAAGATATTGTAGCACACATTTTCCATGAAGCCATATATGAAAATCCACGACTTTCTGCATTTCTGATCGCTGTAAAACACTAAACAAAATTAAAGACAAAAAACAAAGAACCAAACCAAACCAAACAAAAAAACACAAACATTCTACTTTTCTTCTTTCACACAATTCATTTTGGGATTTATCAGAGCCTGATTCAGACTATACATTTTTCTCTGCTCTTATATGTGAGAATTATTGAAAGAAATTTTGAATTTTTTTCAAAATCAGCCAATGAACTTTTTACTGATTTATTACAGGCTCAAAATAACCCCCAAAAAAGAGAAAAAAACACCCCAACTTTAGATATCCTCTTTTACCTTCCTGTGAATGTATTTCACCAATTTTACTAGTGGAATTAAAGGGGAAGTGGCAATCAAGCAGCCATTAGCTAAAGATAAGAAGACCAAACAGCATCTAGTACTGATTTGGACCACATACCCTGGTGATTTTTAGTCCCACTTAGTGGCCAATTCAACTATTCATTATTTAGAATATCTGATTTCTATTTGACAACCAGCAGAAGGGGGGGGGGAAAGAATTAATTTCTCTGCCTAGTAGGCCTTTACAGTGGCAAGCAACTAACTCAAGCTGCCAGAAAATAATGTCATTGAATTCATTTCAGAAGGTTGTCTCTCTCTGTGAAGCACAGAGGAGACAAAAGCACAGCTTTATGGTAGAATTGCAAAATATGCTTAATCATTTGCCTTAGTTGAATTGAGTACAAAACTACAGTGCTCTATTTCTGTGCAAAAACATCTTTGCAGAGCTTTACAGAGAGGCGAAAAGAAGTACCTTTACCAAATAGAGTAATAAAAAATAATGACCTATTTCAAGGGCTTTTTGAGAAACTACTATAAATTTCTTAGACTTTTGATATTTAGCAACATCCAGCATCATGACATTTTAAATTATAATCTGACTTTATTCGAGATGGCTCTGCTTTTAGATTTCTCTTAATAAAGTGCACAGAGATAGTCAGCAAAAAATACCAAAAATGGTAATAAATCATCCTTCAACATTCATTTATTTAAATAAACCTTTTTCAAATAAAAAAAAATAGATTTATGCAAATCAATTTTAATACTGCTTCCATGATGATGTTCTACAAAACAGTTCTCCTTTTGCTTACTGCAAGAAAGGTTTAGAAAACAGCAGTTATTTTTCCTATGGTAGCACTTCTTTTTGAAACACACAATGATATTCAGAACTACAGAAATGATTACAGGCAAGAAACAAAATGGTGGTATGTGCCAATGCATTGAACATTTCCTGCCCATGAGTATGTCAAAGTGATGAATGCCATAATTTCCTGGAAAAGTCACTATGCCAAATGTACAGGCAGCATAACATCATGTCTAGAAACAGTGGAGTTGACACTTTAGAAGGCAGTGACTCAAAATTTGAACTGTCCATTTTTCATAGAGAAGGCCAGTATTTATGATCTTCAGCCTACATACAGCCTTCAAACAACGAGCATTCTAGTAAATCTACTCAATGGTAAATTGTTTCAATTTCTTCTAAAACAGAAAAATACAAACAAGTTTAGGTTCTCTGTGACTACACGAGTATTAACAAATCTAAGTGCTAGACATGAAACGCTCATTGTTGAAATTGCTAGTTTTCCTTTCTAGAGCCTTATTCTGGTATTTTGGACATTTGGTAACATCATTAGGAGTACATTCATGTGATGGCAGAGACCAAAATATATTTTGTTCTCTGCCATTAGTAGAGAGAAGATTGTTACTGTATGTTGATTTTTTTCCAAAAAGGCCTTGACACTAGCTTGTTTGTAATTACACCAGGTAGTAAGGAAAAGCTGAATTACATTCTTGTTCTGGTGTAGCTCTTCATAGAGATTGACTAGCTTTGGGTAGGAGTTAGATCTTAGTGAATTATGTTATAACCATATAAATCTTACCTCTTCCCACTGGTGTATGTATCTAATCAGTCTTGAAAGGCGTAATAAACGTAACAGGCTGAGGATTTTTGTAAATCTCACAATACGAAGTGCTCTTGCTGTCTTGTAAACCTCTGAATCCATTCCTTTTTCTACAATGAGAAAGATATAATCCACTGGTATTGATGAGATGAAGTCAACCACAAACCAGCTTTTTAAGTAATTCATCTTAATGATTTTAGGGTCCAGTATTATTTCAGAGCTGTCTTCATTTACAGTCCCAGTTCTAAAATTCATGATCAAGTCCAATAGAAAAACAGTGTCTGATGCCACATTGAAAATAATCCATGGTGTTGTTGTTTGTTCTGTGAAGAATGTGATTCCGACTGGTATAATGACAAGGTTTCCAACCATCATTATGAGCATGATTAAGTCCCAGTAAAACCTAGGCAAAAATGAAGAAAGAGAATGGTTGATGTAGCAAAACATTAAAAAATTGTCTCTTTCATGCCACTTACTTCACCAACAGATTTTGTTATTACTAGGGAAATTCTTACTGCTTTAACTCATTCAGCATATTCATGCTCAGTAAAAACAACATAATTAACACACCTCATTATGTGCCTTCCTTCTCAAAAATATGCATGTAGAATAAAGGAAGCTATGGCTTATCACTCCATGGTATATTACACATTGAAAGGTGGGCACATGTGGCCCTGAGCAGACTTATCCAGACTCCTGTCAAAACCTCTGTGCTTTTATATAGATAAAAACAATCTTGTGCCAATCTGAAGTGCTTTAGCAATGCAACCATTTTCCTAAGATTTCTGTCCAAATGGAAAGCCAAATACATAATAGATATATTAAATGTCAGTATCTCTTTTCAAATGTACTGATACCATTACAGTGATGGAATAAAATTACAGGAAGAGGAAAAAAGCACCGAAGCAAAAAATAGAAACAATAATTAGATAACATAAAAACCTTCATCCACTTTTACAACCTTAATTGAACTTTCATGCATTTTTACAACCTCACAGTCTATCTTCTTGCAGAGCTAGTTAAGAAATGTTAGAAAAAATAGCTGCAATTTGCATAGTAATAGAAAAGGGTACTTCATTTCGTCATTTTACTCTGGGAGGATCTTAAGGCTCCCCTTTAACACTGTTAGAATACTAACCATGCTTGATATAATGTGGTAGAGAGATGGACATAACTCTGATATCTGTGATGGAAATGCTGAGTAAATGCACCCAATTACATAGAATGTATACCCTGATGGAAGATCTCCAGAGGACAGCAGTATATACCAGATTTTAAGCAAAATATGATAAACCCTAAATGTTAAATAGTCAAAGAAAGGTATTCTTATGCAGTAAAAGAACTGAAATGGAACTCAAGAAAGCCTGAACCCAATGCATAATCTCTCACTCTGTTCAAGAACATGATCTGGTCAATTTAAATTGATCTGGAGAGGTACAAAAAACAATCAACAGCAGTTTCCCATGGACTCATTGGAGTTTCTAGAAGACTAGAGGCAGCAGTGGCTTGACAACTCTCCCTCTGCTCTGTCCCTCTGTCACAACGGGACCTGGTGCAGGGGACATGTCACGGACACACCACCAGTACTTCACTTCAACTCTGACTTCCAGGCCACTTCCATCATAATAAAACCAGCCTCCTGACATGCAGCACACCCTCATCTTGGCAAGGGTTCATGGCAACCAGTAAAATAATAGTTTAACATTTCAGAACCACAAGCTTAGTTTTTGCTAAACTTGCACAGAGAGTATGGATTACATTAGATTTCAGAAATTGCTTCTTGGATTATGAAATGATCATAAAATCATAGATTGGTTTGGACTGAAAGGGATGTTAAAAATCATCCACTTCCTTCTCTTCTGCCATAGGCAGGGACATCTTCCACTAGACCAGGCTCCTCAGAGCCCCACCCAGCCTGATTAAACACTTCCAGGAATGGGGCATCCTCACAGCTTCTCTAGGCAAACAGTGCAAGAGCCTCACAATAAACATATTTTTGTAATATCTAATCTAAATCTCTTTCAGTTTGAAGCCATTCCACCTTGTCCTGTCACTACATGCCCTTGAAAATAGTCCCTATCCATCTTTCTTGTAGGCTCCCTTTGGGGACTCAAAGGACACTGCTAGGTCTGACAGAAACCTTTCCTTCTCCAGGCTGAACAATCACAAAGATCTAGCTTTTATAAATTCCCTTTTTTCAAGTCTGCCTTGGAAGCAAATAATTCTAAGTTTACAGAGTGCTCATCAGAGAATATCAGTTATTATCTGAAACTGTAAAACCTGCTAAAGGAAAAGCAGCATAGGATTGAGAACTGCATGAGAATTCCCAGTTTCAAAATTATTTATTCCAAGAGACAACTGGAGAGATTAGATTTAACTATCATTTGAGACAAGAGAGCAGCTGGCAATGTACCTTTAACTGGTACTCAGAAACTCTGCGAAATAGACTATAAAAATTATTCCCTGTGTACCGCAATGTGATTTGTGTCTTACACATTTTCAGTCTTGCAATAAATGTGAACACAAACTTCTAAAAATGTTCTGTTTTATTTGGGATGTATGTATTTTTGTTCAGCATATGATAGAATTCAGCATATCTGGCAGAAATTTCTCAATTTGTCTTTTTTAATTCCTGTAATACTTCCCACTGTGCTAGATTCCTTTTCAGTAATATGGAATTCCTTTTCAGTAATCTGGAATTCCCACAAGGAACACTAAATTCATACATCACTGCCACTGTGATCTACAAGTAAAATGCTATCAGCCAAAGTACTTCACAAAAGTGCTCTGGGAGAATAAACATCTTCAAGGAATCCTTAAAACTGGTGGAAAACAAATAGGAAATAATGACATGAGGTGTCCTTGTATCTGTGGCTCACTCCTAAGCAAAGCACTGCTAATTTCAGATTGACCTTTACGTTTCTCTAGCACAGAGAGTAGTTATGCAACAAAGGCTAACCAAAGCCAGACAACAACCAGCCACATAGCCAGCGTAAGAGATAATACAGAACCAGGTGTTTTTAACCTACAGTAATCCATGGTTTAGAGGATCATCACGTACTGTGATTATGCAAAACACACTGGTGTTCCTGAGGCTGAATGTCAGCAAAAGTGGTAGCAGCACGGCTAAAATGATATTGACTGCTAAGGACTTTTGTATTTTAACACACAATATAATATAAGCTGACTACTTAGTAAGAAAAACCCTTATTATTTTTCATTTTAAAATGACTCATACATTTTCTTTTAGGAAAATGTTTCCAAATGCCATTCTGTTTGCCATGTTTTATTTTATTTCAGGCGAGAAAAACTAGACGCAACTGCCTGTATTGCCCTTCTTTGACCTGTGCAGAGAAAGTAATACAATGCGTTCCTCACCTACAGTTCAGAACATCCTACTATTCATGTAACAAAGGGGAAGCTGTAAAGCCTCACAACACAGTGGAAGGAGCTGCCATTGACACACTAATATAGCCCTTTGTTTCAAAATACTTTTAGGATTATTTATTTATTTATTCTACTTCCCCTACCCCAGTGAGGATGGTTATGAAACTACAATTTAAAATCTTGAGAGTTCCACATTTATGTAAGGTATTATAAAATGTTGATGAAGAACAAGGAAGAGGTAGGCTTATGACACAAAATTGTTGAGAATGAGGAAAAAAAGAAGGAATCTGGGGGTAATGAGATCTCCCAAAGCTCAAAATGAGAAGCAAGAACTGACTTTAGCCCCACAGCAAACAGCTATAGAGCTTATTGCTCAACTGAAGCTAATTCAGTGAAGCTACTCATAGA
>WEIU01016817.1:31555-47345 GCA_013389925.1 Aegithalos caudatus | reverse complement strand
GGGTTGCATGCCCACCCATGGCAGGGAACAACATGAGCTTCAAGGTCCCTTCCAACCCAGACCATTCTATGATTCTAAGATTCTTCAGTCCCATTCCTCATTAAAAAATCTGGGTGGTGCCCCAGTCCAGATAGCTACCAGATGGGAAAAAGATGAAGAGTCAGGGCTCATAAATATGTTTTCTCATAGCAAGTGTTGATTCTGTCTTTGCTTATCTGATCAAGGATAAATGGATGATGTGAAGATCATCAAGATTGGTCCTACATCAACACAATGTCACAGCAAGAGCACTACAGGTTCCTCCAATACACCACCTCATTCAAGCTATTAGACCCTGTTCTTAGAACCAAGCAACACTTTGTGTAGGCAACCAGGTATCATTTTGTGTAACTGTTTCAGTTTGATATTATCAGCCCTTAAACCAACTGAAAAGTGATACATATTGGTTATCTAAGTGTCAGCAAATTTCTGTACTGGATCACTGTAAAATACGCATTCACATTCTCAAATTAGAAATGACCATTTTAAAGGCATGAAAAAAAGTTTGAAAGAGACAGATCTAAAAATATTTCAGCTGCAAAATAATCTTGTATCTCATGTTGGAACACTTGCATTAATTAAGAATTTTGTAGTGACAGTAGTTTTAAGAGTGCCATTTAGAAACATGACATTTAGGATGCCTCCATACTAAAAATTCAGAGACTTAAATTGGAAGAAGCCTTCTGCAATTCTTCTCAACGAAGAATCAAGTGAAAAGAAAGGTAACTTCCTAATGCCTTTCCAAAAATTAGAAAGCCAATACATATTTTCCTTTAATAGCTTTATTTTTAACCAATTTAATCTCTCAGTTATCAGTATAATCTTTAAGTTTCTGCTGATAGGGAAAAATCTATTTTCTCTCCTTCAGGGAAAGATGATGAGGAAGGCGTCATTCAGTAGCTATTGATAGATCTCAGGCACAGGGTTTGGTGAAGGGATGAGACTGGCCATGACCACCAAATGAGGTGGGACAATTCATATTTTCAGAATAACACCTCTGATTTAAAAGAAAAAGAAAAAAATAAAAACAACAAAACAACCAAAAACCAACAAACAACAAACAAACAAACAAACAAACAAAAGGCTAGGACCATCAACTTAGATTTGACATATATACTGCTACTAACAGTCTTATTCTGATAATCAGTGGTAAAATTGGCTTTGTGTGTAGCTGTAAAATGATACAGTACATTCAGAAGAGCAGCTTAAGTAGGACTGGGTGTATCATTTCTTGACAAAGTGCACTGATGGCAAGAATGGGCACTATTTTCTCACCGAACGGAAAAAAAAGCCAGTCTTCAAATTTCATTAAGGGAAAAATTAGAGATGTGAAAAAGCGTGAAAGAACTATAGATAGATATGAAACAAGCTGATGTACTCCCACATCATAAATGAAAACAAATATACATGACTGAATATTTACAGTCATCCTATGTATCTACACAGATGTGCAAGATTCTAATGCAAGACCGGGTAATCAAGATTGCATATATATATATCAAGTTTAATTATTATTCCCTTTTACAACTATTTATAGCTGACTTTTGGCTACAAAGCCTATGTTTCCTTGAATATAAAAATAAGTACTGATATTTCAACCCTTTAAAATCAATGAAATAACACTTAAGAATCAGTAAGTTCTTTTAATATAATCCATGAACATCACACTGCAGTAAATAATTTGCTTCAAATGGTAATAAATTTAATAAATCTGTTAAAAATATATTAATAATTTGCTTGTTCTGAAAATAACATCAGAAAATAATGAATCCATGTCCAAATCAAATTAAAGTTATAATTTTATTAATTTTACTTAAACTTTGATGAAAAAGATTCAAATATACTTCAGACAATTTTTAAAGAAGCAAAAGAAAGATGAAGATCAGGCTTATGGCAGAGCAACATGGTAAGTAATTAGGGTCATGTAAAATGCATCCTCCTTTCAAAAAACAACTGAATACCTAGAGCTTTTATCAATACCTATGAATATCCATTGGATTTCCTCATCTATCAGTAGGCAGCTGAGCCCAGGATCTCCCACGCCTTAGGGAGTACACTTTCCACAAGCCATACGTGCCTCCTGAAGTGAGGTATCCTGCTGACATGTTCTCTCTCCCTAAAGAAATATAAACTAGAGCAGCAACAAAATCTCATTCCCAAGGAGGCAAGGACAAGACAAGAGAGGCGTTCTCAGTTCTTCGTTCCACCAAAGCAGAACAATTCTGCAGGGTTATATTGTTATTGGAAGTGTCCATATCAGAAATGGTACTCCAAGTCAATGCACAGGTTCAAATCCTGTCCAGCAGAGGAAGAAAATTATTCTGCAGTTTCAACATCATGCTGAACGATTTTAATTCCTAAGCAGATAAATGAGACATTTAGGTATGCACTCAAATACACTGAAAATTGTAAATTATGGAATTGTTATTTTAATAATTTTATTAACCGAACTAATCATATCAATTTATCTAAAACATAAACTAATTGAAAATACAGTGTGCACAACACATAAGAAATGAAAGGAGTAATCTTTCACAAACTTGATTATTCCTTTCCCCCATGTATATTTATTAACACCTTTTTACTGGTGGACGCACCCCACTATTCTAATTACTCAGCTTGTATTCATATCTCTCTGCTAACCATTTGCCTTCTGTGGCATTTAAGCACATACAATGTCAATTTTAACATTTCTTTAAAACCTCCCAATTTGCATACTGCACATCCCAGTGTTACCATTCCTTTGACAGCATAGCGCTCTGCCTGCATTGCCAAAACAAATCAGCGCATTATGCAGCCAGACAGAGTAGTGATCAGATAGACCTGATATTCACTTGTTTAAAACAAAAAGGAAAACCCAGATGAGCAAGCAAAGTAAGCAAGGAAGAGAATACATTATGCTCAGAGATGCTCTAGTTACCGGCCTAAGTAACCGAGACCTTATCAGCTCTGCCTCTGCTCCCCTCCTAAACTTTTCGTGTTGTTCACCCACCAACGCTCTGGAAAGCTCCATGAAAGCTGAGCTAGCAAAGCCGCACATGCTGCTGCTGCGAGCAGCTCAGCCAAGGGTGGAGATTTGGAATGCAAATCAAATTTCTGGGGATGCAAAACCCATCTCTGGTGTTTATGAACTTTGGTCAGTGTAATGGAATACAATTGCTGAATGGCCCTTTTGCAGTTTAATCCAATACAAGGAAACAAAGGGGTTTTTCTTCCATGACATTGCTTCAGTTATTTTTTAAAAAGAAAACAAATTCCTTCCAAAAAAACCACAAACCAGCATATGTGAACTTAATATTTGAATGGTTTTGTGATTTGCAAAACAGGAGATAGCCCACAATATCAATCATCAGGAGATGCCTTTACATGAATTGATGCTTTTTCTCCTTCTGGCACACCTTTGCTAGCAGTACAGGAGGTTATTTCCATTGCTCAGTTGCAATTAAACATTAGGGTTTATTACATTGTATCACAGATATATGCAATAATGACACATGTGACTGAGATCTTAAAACCAGTATGTTTTAAATTTACAAACTATGTGCAGAAAGTATTTCTTGAATTACGGCAGATTATTTGCTTGAAATACATTTGTTAAGTGTTTTGTTTTAATTTACTCATATGAAATGGTTATTGAGCCACTGGAAGATACATTTTACCAAGACCTAGATTAATTTAAAATTCTGTTCTATCTTCATTGAGACAGAATCATCTAAAATGGAGTTGTTACACAAAATACATACACTAGACAAAAGTTTTTTCCTCCACACTGCCTTTATTCATTTTTGCAAGAGAGCAAGTCATTTTATGCATCAGAATAACATGTCAGTTTTTAGACTAAAAAATGAAAGATTGCTAAAGATATTAAGATTTGAAAATTTATTCAAACTTAACTACAGGCTTTGTTATATGCCTCACCTATAAATATTTATCAGAAAAAATATAAAAGGGAATTATTTAATAATCTGCTTCTCCACTTTATATTTTGGTAGTGTGACTTTGACAGATAACTTTGAAGTCTCTTCATGCAAAAATTCTTTCTCCAGTCTTTGGGTCTTCAAACAAAACAGTCTGTATTCCTTAACAATGGGCTGGTCTTGACATCAGACACCCACTGCAGGTTAGGGGTTACAGAGGGAAGTGTCTGCGCCCAAGTAGAGTTGCCTGTAATTGTAGCCACTGATAAGCAGCTCCAAAATAAGCACTCAAAGAAACTTTGGTCATGGACCCATGACCTGAACTATAAACAACCGCAAAGCTACCAAGGAAGCTCTTTACTTCCATACTGATAGATGAGTCTTGTTTTGACACAGCAAAACAAAATGAGCTGCCCTTTCTGTGGTGAATAAAACACCAGATGTCCATCTTTATCTTCCATCCATATTCACTCAAAATGCAGTTGTCTAAATATAATGAATAGGTTTCTGCCTTTCAGCAAATGAAAACATTTTAGTTTGGAGATCTCATAAGAGGTTTTAGCCACAAGCCAATACTCTGGAGAAAGACAAAATCTAATTTAGCTAAATATTTATGTTTCATTTTTTTGGAGGATAGTGAGTTATGGACTAATCAAATGTGTTTAAACTAAAGATGTGTAATAATTAGAACTGCCAAATAGATATTAATAATTTATTGGTGGAGAACAGCAAGAAATTAAAAGTGAAAAATTATTAGCAGAGCTTTTCCTCATCATCTTAGAATATACATTGATCTGTAAATTGCAAAACAAAATATATAATACAACAAAAGGGGAAGCTGAAACTTATTTGCATTATTCTGACACACTAGTTCTGCAAAATGCACAGCACCCATGGGTGAGGTTTTTTAAAAATCAGGTTTACCATTTTGGGCTTCCTATGACTGGAATTCTGAAAGATGTTCAGACATGGACTCCAGATGCTTACAAGTATCTAGGTCCTGAAATCCAAAGATAGATGGGCTCCTGACTTCCATCTCAAATGTTCATATAACATCCTATAGATTTACACACTGTGCAGAGCACTGGGTAAAACTGACACTTCCAAAGCCGTTCCGTTCCAGAAATGGAAAAATTTGTACTGGAAAATGAAACCAAGTTAAATACCATATTCCGTTTGCTCATTTTGCCAGTGGCACAAAATCAGCATGCACATTCAACGCAGACGAACTGCTATTCAGTGACACTTCACGGAATCACGAGTCAGCAGCCCCAGCAGGAACATCTGCCACCATTTTAGGCCGATTCATGGTACCTGCATTCCCAGGCTACAAAGCTAGCTCTCCTTCCCTGAAGCAAGTCTGAACTCTGTCGTGCTATGAGGAACAAGTGTGGGAGTGGAAGTTCACTGCAGCTCTCCCATCCCTTCCACAGAAAGATAAATTTGGTCTAGCCTGTGGAGAATGTAAAAGTTGGCTGCAGCTTAGAAATTACAGAAACAACCATAGTCACATCGAGCAATGCTCATACAGTCCTGGGGAATGAGGGGGATGGTGGTGGAAATTGCTGAATAACACTCACTGATTGTATAATACTGACGGAGTATTCCTCAGACCTGTCTTAATAAGAATCATCTCTTGACAAAAGAAAATTAGTATGCATGTGAACATCAGAGCGCAACACAAAGGCAGACTGGAGAAAATCTGACTTTAGGAAACAAGAATAGAGAAGAGTTTAAAGTGAAACAAGAAATTTTGAAGTCAGAGTTAGGGCCTTTAATTAGCAATGTAAAACCAGAGATATTTAACTGGATGCAGTCACAATTTATTCTGTACTTAGTTCACATCTAGCTAAGTAATATGTATATGAAATAATAAAATTATTACATACTGGATTTAATTATTTTCAGCCTTGAAATTGTTTTTGGACTTCTTTTTCCATTACAGAGAGATGAACCGTCATAATAAATTCATTACTTCAGTAAATAAACAGTAAGAACATTTACAAATCCTACTGAATTTTTCAACGCTCAGCAGAATATCACTGGATTTAATATTCTGTTCCAAATTTCAAAACCACATTTAATTTAGCAAAAAACAAGTATTTCATATAACACTGACAGAACGCATGCAATTAAAAGCCTGTCTGGTCATGTGGGCACCTCATGCTTAGGTTACTCATCTCTCACTTTTCCCACACATTCAACGTCTACTGCTTAATAAGCCATCGGATTTCAGACATTTTCAATTCTGACCCTTTTTAAACACTCTGATAGATTGCCTACCATCTGGCAGTGCTTACTCTTGGTACCACACTCCCTTTGCATTACAAAACTGTGCTTCTGATAATTATATCTTTAATGTGGTAGATATATGCAAGACTTGAATTCCCATGCTGGCAATATACAAGCTGAAGGGACAATTTCGGCAAAGTGCCTGTGTAACAGTGTATGGTAACAGTATGTTCAACTGCATCATGCTGCAATTCTCAACAGAAAGCTGCTAACCTGTCCAAGTCAAGGGAAATGGAAAATATACATGAAGGTTTTTTTAATTACTACAAGGCATTTTACAAACTGCAAGAGGTTACGAAGAATACCTAAACTGACTTCTCCCTGCTTGTTTGAACAAACAGCTCAGTATCTTCCAGCTAACAGACTAAGAATGGAAAACTACACAGCAGAATGAACAAATTGGAAAAAAAAATCAATGCATTATTTCCATTTATTTAAAGGAATGCATTATATCTTCAGAAAGAGATGTAGAAGATTAAGAGAAGACAGAAGCAGGGGGAAAAGAAAACTGATTCAAAAAAATTACTCTTTCAGGAACTACATCTATGTGCTCCTATGAACTTTTGAATGCAAGTTGCATAGAGCATGACCACTAACTGAAAATTAGGCCATAAGAAATGCTATAAATAAAAGAAAAAGTAGGATTCCGTACTTAGGCAGTCATCTAGATACGAATTTCCATGAACACTGGACACACAGCTCTGAAAAACAGCTCTTAAGAACACTTGTTAAAGTGGGTATATGAGAAAATTACCCAATTAACAACTGAAGTTTGAGGTATATGCTTGATTTATTTTTCTTCTTTTGTCTTATTTCCAAGTGTCAATCTATCAGACTAATCCCAAACCAGAAAAGCAATTCTTTTTGTTGCCACCAGGCTTGTCTGGCACTAAAGACAAGGTGAACCAGAGTGACAGGCAAGCTTGGCTCTTACCTTCACTGAAAAATCAAGTGCAAAGAAAACCCATATGGAGCTATCCCAAGGATCCTATAGCCCTGGATCTGTTTGGGGAACGCAGAAGCTTGCAAGCATCTACTGCCAGGCTGTAATAAGATGTAGTAGCACCTGCTACAGGTTTCATAGCAATTTCTCTGCCAGACCTAAATCATAAACCCCCTTGGAATGAACAACTAGACAGAAATCATTCAAGAGCCTGATGGAAAACCTCTCACTAGCCATGTGAAAGTTTGATTGCATCTGGTTTTGCAGCCATGCTTTTATTCCATCTCCTGGGTAGAGCTGGATAGATCTTACTCTATATATCTTATAAAAGTTCTATGTATTTTCCAAAGCTTTTCCCTAGAAAAAGATGGATCAATTATTTATTATTGAGGTCTCATGATATATTACTTTAAATTTACTGAAATCCATATATTTGCATTAAGGTCAGATCATTTCACCACCTCACTGTCTATTGCTGCAGTCATGCCATGAAGAGAGGTGCTTCTTGGAGGATCTGATAAATTACTGTAAGATGCAATGGGACCAGTTAAGGAAACATCAATATATCTACTCCTTAGTCTTTAGTGCAAATTTAGATCTTTAGTGCAAATATAAGATTGGGTGATTTTCAGACAGAATCATATGAAATCACTTAACCCCCTGCACCTCCCAGTATTAAAAACAAATTTTATGTAAATTGGTTATTTTAAAGTCATTTGAAAAATAAACTCACTCAAAAAAAATTTAAAAAACAGAACCAACATAGCTTTCTTTGACTGTGAGTATAAAGCAACCTCTGCTTTTACAGTTGAAAACAAAATATCTTAATATGAATTTTCAATATATATAACATTTTTAGAGATAGAAACTTAATAGCAGTAGCATACTAAATTCCAATAGTGTATCAAAATATTTATTAAATTACATGCTTAATTAGATAATGTGTACACATAAAGAACATCAAAGATAATCAAATAAAAACAAAACCCTATTCTTAGCTATATAACGTAACTCAGGTTTTGGGTACTTCACTGGCAAAAATGCAAATGGCTTTGGGGCAAGTTTTGGGGTTTTTCAAATACATAATGGAAACAGTAGGCAGCTCTTTTGTAATTAAATGAACATTTTCTGAACATGAGTTTATTCCAGACTTATTCCAGTTGCATCACACTACAAGGCAATAAGATTATTGAAAAATACCATGCAGCTTGCCTGAATCTGACTATCATCAGATTAAAAGATATTAGCAGAGATTTTATAGAAGCTAAATGACAGTGTCCTTGAGGTAGTACTGACATTGACTCCAGCTGATACAGTTTTTGGTCATTAACATACCTTACTATGTGTCTAGAACAAGCTCTCCAATAATTAGAGCTGAATACACTATGATTTTTAAAATTAAATCATGCCTCTGGGAAAGAATCAGGAAATAGACAGCCAAAGGACTTTCAAGCAATTAACGAGAACTGTAATGTCAGGTTAAAAATTAAATGTTGCAAAGTAGGTTAAAAGTTTCCTCTCTCCAAAAAATGTATATTGGCATAGAAAACAGTTCTCAGGCATCCTGCTGAGTGAAAGCAAAGGTGAGAATGGATACTTCTTAGTTATGATCAAATTAATAAATTTCTTTTCAATTTTTCATATTCTACACTCATCTCTAAAAATAGGATTTTTGCCTTCTTATAGCTTCAAACTGAAGCTATATTTTAAAAAAGCTGATGAAATTTAATTAAATATTACAGTGCCACTGATCTTAGATACATAGGCAGAAATGCAGCACTAAAGTTTCATACTTTTTAGATGACCTCTGAATTCATACATCTCTATTTCCGCTACTCCAGGCTGAACAATCAGAAACCGAGCCACTCAAATTTTAACTTCATTATGCAACCCCCATCCCACAAAAAACCCTAAAGCAACTTATCAAATCCTATGCCTCTTTCAATTAGCTGTAGTAGGCAAACACCAAATCAAATCATAAATCTAGACCTTTGTGTATTATTTGATGCTTTTACACAATATTCCAATTCACAGTTCTCTTCACATACCCAAGTCTGAGAAACCTAAGATGAAGAAAAATCTTTTATTGACTCAATTACAAGCATCACTTATTTTGATGCACTAACAAATGAAGTCACAGAACACATTTAAAAATGTGTAGAGTTGCTAAAACAATCAATTGGAATACCAGAAACAGTGCATTTTCCCCAGAGGCCCAGGCACGATGATGATCTTATAAGACCTTATTTTTGATATGTGTATATAAAGATATGGATATAGATCATATTTATCAAGCACTTTATTCCCATTGCAGTCAAAACAAACAAAAAAAAAATCAGAAAACTGAAGAGGAAGTCTCATGATATTGAATTTCCTGGTTTCAATTTTAAAGACTTATATATAATATCCCCAAAATATAATCTTTGACTTAAATGCTACAGAATCATTCACAGGAATTCTGCAAAATTTGAGGTTTATTTTATTTTGTTGTAGTTTCTTTCTAAACTTATCTCAAAAGCATGATGAACATATTTGCATTCACATAGATTGTGTAGAAAGTGAAAATTGTGAAAGTAAGCATATTGCAGAAAAAAATGTACTTTTGTACTTATTCATAGGTGCTGCCTGTGATATTCAAAATGTCCCAAGTTAAATTAAAAGTAAGTCAGAGAACTAGGGAATTATTTGAGTTACACTTGCTCAACTCTTTCTCTCCCCTAAACTTTATTCAGTGTCCAAGTAAGTAACACGTCAAGAGTGTGAAAGAAAATGCAGTGAACAGACTGCTATTCCAGAGCTAGAATGAACATAATGAAAACTGGCAAATGTTCAACATATAAGTGAGCTCAAACTATGCATTAGTATTCCACATTCTTCTGTCCAGAGACAGAAGGATGTCTTAGTAATAAAATGAATCACTTTGCTTGAACAAACAAGGGCATACGGCTTCCCATATGCCCTAGAGGTCTGGAAGGCGAGTGGCTGCCGCACCAGCCTTGGGTGGACTCCACTGCCTTGTTTTAGTAGCTCTTGGAGAAAATCTCAAAGCAGACAAGAGTACACGGCCCTCATGAGTCCAAAAGCACGAAATGCACCTCTCTATCTTTATTTTCTCTCACGCATCCCTGCTTACAAGTGGTACAAAGGGAAAACTCAGTAGCTAGCTTTAGTCAACTAGATTTCATAACAAATGAATCTGTGATAACCAATGATGAAACATTATTCAGTATGAAAAATAATAGGAACTGGAGATGAAAAACCAAATGTATTTCTGGCCTATATTTCACATTAGAACATTTCCAATAGAATATTTGTTGCTTATTTTTGGTCCTGCCTCCTAAACATCTAATTTAGCTATTTGTTGCTGCAATTTCACTCCATTACTTCAATGTAATTTCCTTCCTCTTTGCAACATCCGTTCATGCATTTGAGGACCATTACTGTATTTCTCTTCAGCCTGCCTCTCTGAGAGTTGCATTTTAACTGGGGAACTATTATGAAGCCTAATACAAAATTTGATGTCAGAAACAATTTTCAAATATTATACAAGCATTATTTTAATGCTACAATTCTGTAATTTTATTTTTTAGGGAATTTCCAGAAGTAAAGAGCAAAAATTGATGGAATGCAGCAAATAAAAACCCAAGCACTATTAATAATCTTTTTAATACTAATGGTTCTCCATTTTTAGCCAGATGTAAGGACACAACATCTAGCAATAGGACTAATTATCTGTACAAATATTTTCTTTAATAAAACTAAAAATTATGAGTCACAACAATTGTATTTGAAAATTATAAGTGAAAGACAGCCCCAGCTGAATCTGTGCTTCGTTCAAACACACATAAATAATTTTTGAAAAATTGTTTGCACAAGGAATGTGCATTATATAGTATGATTATAAATCCATGATTATGATTTTATTAGTGAATTTAGAAGAGTTAATTCTGCAATAGAATCTCATGACAAATCCTGAGCAACAAGAAATTACTACCTTGGGAATACAAAACTATGGCCATTTCATATTCCTGCACTACCAGTGACATAATGTATCCATTAAACCCATGCAAGTGTGTATCTGAACTGTTTAATGTAGACCAATATGGACATGATTTATATATTTCATTTTGAATACATCTACCTCTATCAACTACATTTAAGTCTGACACAATAACTTTTGTCTTCATTGCATATAGCATTATCTCCCAACTCTACTGCTCTATATAAATCTAAGCATGTAACAGCTCACAAAAACATAAATCTCATTAGCTCCAAGACATTAAAAACATGTGACAAAAGAGAAGCACAAGGTGCTTACCCTAAGCTTCTTAAAACACAACTTAAGATAGGTATAACATGTAGAGTGAAGACTGGTCTCAAAAAGCAGGTTTTAAACCAATGCATGCATGCATTTTATAAAGATGATTGTGAGCTGCACATATAACATGCACAGTCTATCATGTTAGGGCGACTGCTGGTGGTCAAAGACAGGTCCAAAAGATAGGTGAAAATTAAAAAGAAAATTGATTCATAATGCAAATATAAGTTCAAATGTTTAAAAAAGTACAATTAAAGAACTACAAGGCATGCTAAACCATGGCAATTGTGACTTACAGTTTACCACACACTTACTTGGAAATTGAAGCTGTACATGTGTATGACAACCTGGATGGGTTGCATAAAAAAAGGCACAATATAACAGAATGGTTTTTAACAGCAACAGAAGCAAATCCTTCTGTAACTACCCAGACATACAAAAACATTGTGTCTTTCACCCTGATCAAAACCTGTTCAAACCTGGCATTAAATTACTTACAAGGTATTACCAATTATCTTCAATGATTTATAAAGACTTCTATGATAACCCTCAAACATTCACATGATGCCTTAAATGTGTATACAAAAGGGTTTTCAAACTGGAGCAGCACACAGACTAAAAAAAATCTGGAAAACCTCTGCTATTCACTACACTCTTAAATTTCCTGTTCAAGTTTTAGAAATTATTCTGTTTTTACTGTTATCATTAAAATAATGCTTTGAGTTCTTGCATAAATGATACGTTTCCTAGAGAGATAAAATATCAATTTTTTTTCTAGGGTTGCCAATTGGTTTATACTTTATATTTTTTATACAGGAGAAAAAGACCCTCAGCTCTGCCCACACTGCACCTCTTTACCTGCTACTCTGACAGACAATGCCACATCACAGTCTTACTTCATCTTGAAGCCAGTTAAAATGTTTGTCCCCACCTTCAGACAAAGCCTGTTCCCAAACATCAAGCTGACTGTAACCATCAGAGTGTGAAGGCTACATTTACGCATACACATATTATTTCCACTCAGTCTGTCTCATACATTGCTATTTCTGGTCAAAAGATGCCACTCCGGTAGCAATTCTGTTTTCTTTATAGATTGCTGACTAGAGATGCCCTAGCCAACGTGGTAATAAAACCAAGATTTCCTTGACAGCACGAATTTCTCTGTGGGGATGGAGGGAGGGAGATGCTACAGGGTTGGATGAGCAGCTCAGGCACGTGCAAGCCAGCCCACTGAACATTAAAGAAACTCCTGACATGCCAAAAGACACAGAGTAATTAATAATCTAAAATCAGTCATGTACATTTCCACTAATATCAGAGAGCCATAACATATAAAAGTCATCCAAAGCCCATGTCCACCACAAATCTTCTATGAAATTAATGAAATGTATGTGGCAAAAGCAGAACCATCTGCAGTTGCTCCCATCTCCTGTCAGCTTTGTCCTGCTCTCACCCAGTGGCTGCAAGGCCACAGGGCTGGACTGGTGATGCTCTCCTGAAGGCTCATTCTTCCACATGAGAATGGACAGCTGGAGACACTCAGTATCTCACAGAAGGCACACAGGACTCCAGCAAACTCTGATAAATTCACTTTTGTGACTCATGTAATTACACAGAATTGTTGTCCAGCTTCAGAGATACAGTAATCACAGCTGCAAAGTGATAAACAGAGGCCTTGTGCTGTGTTTGATGTGCATTAGGTGCTCGGTTTATATAACAGCTTCCAAATTACACATTAACCTCAGAAGACTTGGAAAAGACAACCAGCATCAAAATGGTCCCCTTGTGGAAAAATTATGTAATACTTATTGAATCTAATCCTCCAAGGGTGAATCTGCCTGATGAAGAGACAATTCTTCCCTGAAACACATGAAGGATGGAGAGCCATAAAACTAAAGACGAAGCCCCACAAGCCTGCTAGTAACCAATTTACACAGCACCGAGTTTACAGACACAGCTTTCATGCTCTGTTCATACCAAAACAAGGGGCAGGAGGGCACCGGGATGCTGCCTACTCCTCCAAACATTCCAACAAAATACAATTGGTGTAGATAAATATACTATTATATTTTTTAAAAAATTAAATCAAGAAATATAACACATACAACAAACTATCCCAGGGAATGCATACAGGCAAGCAGATTTGGAAAAAAATAAAAGAGTCTGCAGAAGCCTATACCAGAATTATCCTACATTTTACATGGATAACCCCATATTTCCCTAGGTATGTCTACATTTAAAGTTTACTGGAATGATGTCTGTTTTCATATGTGCCACAAATACCCTAATAAGTGCTGCATTTACAAATGCATTATACATCTTCTCATTTGGATATCATAAAATACTCAGCTTTTTACTTTTTTCTTGTTATTTTAGAGAAAATTTAATTCTTTCCTCTGATGGTATCAACATGGACAGGGTAGCATGGGAATACCCCCTCTCCTTGGATGCTTTAAGGCTTGTCAACACACAACCATTACATTGTTACAAAAAACAGGCAAAAATAAATCAAGGCAACTCTATCCTTATTCATCCTGGTACAAAGACAGTGTTAGATGGCACTTAAAAGTGCTGTTGTAATTCCCAAATATGGTGAATATACTGTATAGTACAACTTCTTCACACAGCTTGCACTGCCACCCAAAAAGAGTTGTACCACTACAGCTGCAATTGTTTTGGGAAAAACAACATGCACACCTCACATTTCTCACTAAAGCAGTTCTAAAAAAACTGGATCTGGAGCAGGCCATACCACCCCAATACTAAAGAAAGACTATGAACTTCATTTAAAATTAAACACTCTAATAAAATAAAAACTTTTAAAAAACCCCAGAAAATACCACTTAATTTAAGAATATGCAGACAACAAGCCTGAAAAGCATGCAGTGTTGTTTACTCCTATTGAAAAGAAAAGGGAAACATGCTGCAGTCTCTAAACCTTCCTAGTCAAAGAACTATGGCAGAATCAGAAGGTATTTCTGCAATGAAACAGAATGAACATGCTTGTCACCTATTTCACAGAACAGCTTAAAAAGTTACATGCTGCAAAACAGGACAAATAAGTTCCTATTGCCAAAACATTCTGAGCACACCTCACTCAGAAACCAAACTTAGAACAAGGAAAATTACTCACAAGAATAACCTTACTCATTTCAACAGAATCCTCACGTGGATAAAGTTACTCATGCACACACACAGATAAGGAAGAGGCTATCTGACTCCCCCCAGTCCCCCATGCATGCTACCACAGCATCAGATGTGACCGGCTATGTCCCTCTCTAGCTGGTAGAAAGGGAAGGTAGGTGCTTTGCTCTCTCTGCCTCCTTAATGCACCTGCTAATGCAGCTTAGCTGACATGAAAGGGGGGAAAAGGTACCCCAGGAAAAGATCGAGTGCAGTTTACTGAGTTCAGGAAACCAGGAAAACAAGCAGGGATTTGAAGCATGATTTCAAGTCATAACTGAGTGCTGCCGAGATCCTCCACTCCTGTAGCTGTACTGCTCTCGGGCTCAGCTGCAAGGTGCTAGCACAGCTCATTGTTAAACACCTCACTCCAAACAGTCCCACAGAAACTTGGACTTTGAAAGTATTTCCTCCTGCTCTCACTGAAAGAATGTTTTGTTTAACCCAGTTTTTTTCTTAGAAGATACATCTAACTCTTGAACATTCTGGATTTTCTTTTTTTAAACACAGTCTCTGGTGCAATTTACTTATCATATAGACGCAGGTTGCTCAATTCAAGCTGTTGATTAAATCCGCTTAACAACATCCATAGTTCCTCAGAAAATATCAGAGTGTTACATTTATAAAGGCATACAGCCAGCTGGCATAGAGTATGAAATGAAATAATCTTACACTTTAAATGTAATTTTAAAGGGAACTATAGCCTCTTGGGCATTTATTTGCACTGCTTTCTGTATGAATATTCCAACCATCATCCATGCAGTTTACATTGTGAAAGCAATGCTAATTTCCCATCACATTTACCTGTCTTCCTACGAAAACATAGTTTTGCACACATCACCTAGATAAACTTATTTTACTGTAACTCTGACAGAGACGCACTACCTTCTCGCAATGCTGGAACAAGTGTTTACACCGGGTGCTCAGGGAAGGGCAGGCGTGTGCACACACCGGGATTTTACCGAAGCTGATGCAGCGGTGTAACCTCCCCGGGCGAGCTCTCATCCCCCCGGGGCAGAGTCGTGCCCGACGGCCCGCGGCCCCGCGGCGCAGACAGCCCGGGACGGCGGGATGGAGAGCCCTAGAGCTCAGCATCCC
>WEIU01016817.1:26799-30710 GCA_013389925.1 Aegithalos caudatus | reverse complement strand
CTCCCGCGGGGTCGCGGGTCCCTCGGGAAGCCTCTATTGCTCCTTGTAGAGCAGGCGGACTAGGACAGAGCAGGAGGCGGGGGTCTGCATGGCCCTGGTGTCGAGGGGCGGCACTAGAAGTCGCCGAGACGTTTTGGGTTCTTCCTGCTCAGAGTGCAGTGTGTGTCCGGCACAGGGGAACATCGGTGGAATGTGAATGAGCAAAGGGAGGCCGGTTGTTGAGTGACATTCCCGTTCACAGACGAAACACATCTGTCCGGTTGGACGCTCCCGCCGAGCGGCTCTTTCTTGTCCCTTACCCTTTAGCGGACCGAAAACGGAGCCGAGCTCATGAGCGCGGGGGCACGCGGCACGGGAGATGCTGCGAGCACGGCTGGACCACCCAAAGATGCCGTTCCCATCGGGAGGGCTGTGCTGCCACGGGCACCCGCCTTGTCTCCCTGAAAGGCGTGAAATGGCAGGTGCTCCCGAGTGCGTAGACAACCTTTTTACGTATGCCAAGAGGTGATTTGGCCTTTGTTTGCACGTCAGTAGGAAACTGGAGTCCACATTTAGTTTCTCCACTTGACATTTAAGTACATAAGTTATGATTTAGAAGCCTCTAAAAAGCCAAAAAAGCTGTCAGACAGAAAGGCAACTGGGTATTTCTACCTCCCAGTATTCTACACATAATCAAAGGAAATAGGGTATATACTGCCTTCAGTATCTATACATACATTGTCCTAGTCATTGCAGGTTGTAACTGGGGAGCTGAAAGAGCAAATGACAAGGAGCTGTTTACAAACCATTAGCGAGGAGGAGGGCCTTGGTCTCTGCTCCAAAATATGAAAGATGCTGATACTTGCCCTGAAAGTTGTGAGTTTTTCTAGGTATTAAAATGATGGAGAATCAATATCTGCAGACACTACTACAGAAGCTCTAGCATTATGTCTGCCTGAAAAAAACATTTATTATGGCATATACATGTAGGTCCTGGCCTTCCATTTAGAATAGGTTTGACATAGGTTTGTTTTTCGCTCATTCTCAACACATTTTTAATTTTGCACATTAAAAGTAGAGTAGGAAAGAATGAGTAAAGCCTCATAAGCTTGACTCTGGTATTTTCAATGGCATTTTCTACTTCATTTTTACACACTTTGTCCTTTATGCAGCAGATGCTTAAATCTAGGAGAGAAACAGATGTGCAAATCTGCTCACCGCCCTTTGCACCCTGTCAGTCTGGTGCATCGGGGGGCTGTATTTCAACGTGGGATCTGAGGGCTTTCCTCAGCAATTGCAGCTCTAATAGAATGTTCTTGCCTCGTGCGCCCAAACACACCAGGTTCAATTGATGTGAATGTCTTCAGTGTGGAAGATGTTCACATCGTGCCAGTGTGGAAGAAGATGGCAAGTACAGATGCACCAGGATGGATTGCTAAAGGCTGGGCAATGACCAGCTTAGGAAGGAATATGCTTGTAGAGTGATTGGTTGAGGGCTGACACACATAAATCTTCCGCATCTGAAGTGATGCTTTTCCATTGGATTTTTTCCTAGAACGGTGAAGAGTGTGTGCACAGCTGCTAATGGCTCATGCACAGCTGCTGATAGACAAAAACCTCTTAGTGTTTTATCTCCAAATGATGTCCTCCTCCTTCCCTCATCCAATGTCTACCACCAAACGATAATTAAAAAGTAAGAAATTATTACTGTTTTGCAGCTTTCTAAAAGAATTAACTCACATCATATTTGACAGAAACCTGCAAAGGCATGGAGTGAAAGGTCTAACTCAGACAGTGCTTTTCCACACACTCAGAAAGCCTCCCGTATCATGGCAGTGGAAATATGATTTCCATGTCAGTCGAATAAATGTTGCAACCTTAGAATTCTTGCTACTTCTTCACAACTTATTCCACAAGACCTTTGCATTCAGTCCTTGACCTGAATGGTCTGTCCCAGCATAACCTAGGAGAGCAATAACTAGTCATGTACAGGACAAAAATAGACTTGTAGTGGAGTAAATCAGAACAGTGAAATGGAGACATTTACAGCTGCAGTAAGCAGATTCTGATGTACTTTTTTTTTTTTCATTGGAGAAGCAATGACTACTGGATTAATGGCAATGGTCATTCATTTATGGAAGAAAATTGTGCACAGCAAGAACATTTCACAAAACTTGCTTTCACTTACATTTAATGTCTCATTTGTCAGTATTTATCCTTACTTAGCATGGACTGCAGACCTACTAAAATGACCAACCCTGCTGACCTTCCCCTCTTTCCACAACAGAAGGATCTGGAAATATTCTATTTCTCTTGGTATTATATAGATGCGACACAAGTATATGATTATATGGATACAACAATAGTTTGCTACAAAAAAATACCATACAACTTAGGAAAAGATCTTGATGAAAGGAAATAACCTGTGTTACTTGTAACGTATGATTTATGCAGGCTTTTCAAACACAGCATATGTATAAACCACACAGGTACATATCTCTTGGTAAATTTGAGATTTTGATATTTTCTACTTCCTGTGAACAAATATTAGATTTTTGGGGTTTGTTTTTTTCTCTGTATAGAAGAAATATATACTTATTTGTACACATCTGAGTGATATTTGCCCTAAGTTTTTGTATGGCCTAATTGACCTTAACAAGTCAATATCTTGCAATCTTTAATAGCAATCATGGTATGTTGGGATAAGAAAGTATTTTCATAATATGTAGTTTTATTTTGGGAGAATGGATTCTTCCAAACAACTTAATGTTGTTTTCAGCCAGGAAATTTAACTCTCTTGAGGCCTAACATGTTAACTTAGATGAGAGAATTTTTTTCACATAAGAAGAAATAATAGAGCATGGTGTGTTTGAATAGTCCTGAAGACTGCACCAGGGCTAAAAATGGTTGTGGACTCACTTTAGCTGAAGGTATAGCTTGTTCTCTGTCAAGTTTTATTTTAATTTTCTGGCCATATTAGGAGAAACACACAGAAAGATGAAATTTATACATGAAATTTCCAAGTAATTAGTGCTAGCAGAACAAAAGGAGCAAAATTTTTATTTTGTATCTCTTTGATGTGTCATAGATTAACCAATCATGACTAAAAATGTAGTAGGCTGTTTTACTTGACTATATTATGTTATTTTTATTACCTACTCTACTTCATCAAAGTACTGTGACATCATTAGTTTCAGTGCTTTATATGACTCTGTAATACTAATGTATACTAAGATTAATATAAAGAAAATTTATTTTCTTCTCTTCTGCCAAACAGAGTAAATTTTTATACCTGTAGTAAATACATACCTCCTTCTCTTTATTTTTTTTCATTTTGATATAACTTGAACATATGCGGAACAGTTCAGATGTAGAAATAAAAAAATAGCAGCCTGTGTTTAGAGGCATATGTAGTTGTTCAGTGAAGAAACTGGGGCACAGACAAGTAACAAGACTTCTATGAGATGACCCAGTAAGATACACCTGACTGCAGAACAAAGCTGTTGTCTCTCAAGTTGAGGTTTCATGCCCTGTGAGATATTTTTAAGATTATTTCTCAATAGAAGGTCACCATCAAGTCAAATGACAAACCAGGGTTAGCAAGGAAGGAAACAAATAGTTATATTTACAATTATATAACTATGTCTGCCAGCTTAATTGAAGATTGATCCAGATTCATCATATGTATTGGTTTCCATGACTGTTTGCTTGAAGTTTGCAATAAAATAATTTTGATTTGATCCCACCCTACTTATGTTACTTTCTATGCATATTTACTCACACATATTTACTGGCAGCAAATGTTTTCCAATAGATTTTTGTTATTTTGTATCCTGGGTTTTTATATTAATATTAGCTAGTGTTTATGGAGCAGGAAGGATCTTACTTTTGCAACCATTGGCATCCTTTGAAGAAAACATCACAAAGCAATT